>JAODAL010028183.1:0-53730 GCA_025379985.1 Phyllomedusa bahiana
ACAGGCCAGATAAGTACTATCTTTCATTCTTTTAAAAAGGGCCGGGGGAGTACAAAAACCCCTTTGCATTATTTTTCATTTGAATGTCTTTAAAAGCCCTTCTTTGTCAGTAAAAATCTCTCTTGCATTGTCTTTGTTGATTTTCTTTTTTGGTGTCCCTTTCAAAATGATCTTTTCATTGTTTTCATTTGCATGGGGATACATTTTTTTTACAAGTGGACATATCTTTTCACCAAATTAAAATCCCCTTTAGGAGATCCTATTGGAAGGGGGGATCGAAACATGTTTGGAGTTTCAATTTTGGGGGGATAAAAGGGCTTTTTCTAGTTTAAGGGGGAAGGTTCGTGACGGGACCCTCCCTTTTTTCGGGACGATAATCCTGGTTTAAAAAGGGAAAGGGGTTTTTAGCTAAACCTTAAAAGGGTTAAAAGTGTTTTTCCAAAAGCCGTTTCCTTTTTTTTCTATGGGATCAGTTTTTAAATTGTCTATTTCCCCCCTGGGGTTAAGGTTTTTTTTCACCACTATAAAATTTTTTTTTGGTATATACATTTTTTTAAAATTTTATTTTAATTTGTTCTCTTTCCCCCTTAGGGATTTTTTGTTTGAAAACTTGAAAAATTAGAACATGGGCCCTTAAAATTTTGGGACCCCTAACTAGGGTTGGGTTTTTTGGGGGGTTTTAGCCCCCCCCACCAGCAAAACCCCAAAGCTAATTTAAAAAACCCCTTGGAAAATTTGGGGGAAAATTTTGGGGGCAATTAAAAAAAATTGAAACCCCGCCCCAAAAAAGAAAGTGGGTTTTTTTTGGGGAATTTTAAAAAAAACCGTTTTTTTTAAAAAATACCCCAAAAGGAACTGGGTTTTGATCCCAACCCTTTTTTGGAATTTTTGGAAAATGTATAATTGGGGGAAACTGCAAGGGGGGACGCAACCTGGATTTTGCCCCCGGAAATTCCAATAACCCCCCAAAAAATTTAGGGGAAATAAAAAACCAAAAAAGAGAAAAAAGTTTCCCCCCTTGGGGACAAAGGCTGAGACACCCCCACAAAAAATTTGCTTGGGTTTAAAAAATCAAATTTTTTCATAAAAAACTATCAAAACCCGGCCCAAGCCAAAAACCCTTCCCCCGAATTTGAAGCCACCAAAATGAAAGAGGAGTGTGAACTGCAAAAACCCTCCCCGCCCGGACTTTAAAGTGCCCCGGTTTACCCCACAGAATCCCGCCATCTCTGATTGGGCCCTTTATCTCCCGCACATGTCTGCAGGCTAAAGCCCTTCTTCCTCCCAAAAAGGGGCTTTGCCCCCCTGTAGCGCCAAAGTGCCTTTGGCAGGGCCCTTTTAAACAATCAAAAGCAAAAATTCGTTCCCCCCGAAGTACCCCCCAAAAATCGACTTCGGGTTCCGAAACCCAAGTTTTCCTGAAATTTTTAAAAGAATTCCACTTTGTTAGAATCGTTCGCCCATATCTAATTACTAAATTTCCCGGGAAATTTTTCTATCCCAAAACCCGATGTAGCGCCGGTCTCGGGGACGGGCGCGTTGTTTTTGGGGTTTTGATTGAAAGGATTTTTTTAAAAAGGTTTTCCCCTCTTTTTCAGATAATATTTTTACCTAATAAAAATGAATTTTTTTTAATCATACCCATGCCGCACGGCGCTGGGGCCAGATTTCCCTTGCCCCCAAATCCCAAAGACAAAAATGGGACAAAGTGACTCGCACTCTATTGGGCCGGGGAAAAAGCCAAGCCCCCGCTAGTTTAACCAATCCAACCCCTTTTTTTTCCTTTTTTTTCTGTATTTTTTAACTGTTTCCCCCCCCTTTTTTTATTTTATTTTGGAAAAACTAAAAACCCTATTTTTATAATTAGAGATGGCCCCAAATTTGGACCCCAACGAAGTTTGGGAAATTTGTTTTAAAAATTTTTAAAAGAAAACTTTTGGGGTTTTGGAACGAAGTCACTTTGGGGACTTCGGGTGGGAAAGAAAATTGGGGTTTTTTAAATTTATTAAATGGCCCGCGGGGCACATGGGGTTACCTGGGGCAAAAACACTCCCGGGGGGGAAGAAGGGGATAGCCCCGCATGGCAGTGCAGAGAAAGAAGCCAAATTTAGAAAACCGGCGGGGTTTTTGTTTACGTCCCCCGCAAATAAAATTAAATCCCCCCCGCGACGCGGAGCTTTAAACTCCCCCCTCACTGTACAGAAGGGGCCCGGGGCCGCTCCCCCCCCCCCCCCCCCCTTCGGGCCCTAGGGGGGGCGCGGCCCTGACCCGGCAAGATGGGGAGGTTCCCCCCCTCCCCCTTGGGAAAAGTTTAGCGGAGGCGTGTTGGGGGGGCCGGGGGGGAAAGGGAAACCCGGGGCCCCCTGATCGTCCACTTCCCCCCCGTGAAAAACAAAGGCGGGGCCAAAAAGAAAAGGGGCCGTGCAGGGCGCCTGTGGGGCCCCGCTCCCCCCCGTAATGGGGGGGGCGGAACACGCTGAGCGCTGCGGCAGCCCCGAAACGCGACCCCAGGGGGGGGAATTGGGGTTTTCGTTTCGGGGGGCGCAAGGGGGCCCCGGGGAAAGCAAACCCCCGGCCCCCCCAAAAGAGGGGAGAACAACCCTTGGGGGGGAGGGGGGAGAACGGGGCCCCGGGGTGGGGGCCCCCGCAAACGGCTTTAGCCCAAAAAAAACCCCAAGAAAAACCCGGGGTCGCCAACGGAGCCCCTCCCCCCGGGAAACCCCCCGGGTCGGGCGGGCCCGGGGGACAGGGGGAGGGCAAAAGTGCCCCCCCCCGGCCCCGGGGGAAAAACCAGGGGAGGGCCCGGGAAAAAGGGCCCCCGGGGGGGGGGCCCGGTTTGGGCCCTTTTTGGGGATTTGGAAAAAACCCCGTTTCCCCCGCCCCCCCCCAGGTCGTCCCGTCTGGTTCCCCCTGGTGGGCGGGGGGCCCCGGGTCTGGGTTTATGTGGCCCCCCAGGGGGTCCCCACGTCGGGGTCCCCCTTTCGGGAGCGGCCCCCCCCGGGGGGAAAGGGGCAAAACAGAAAATGACGTTGGGGCGGGCCGGACCCCCTGGGGCCCCTTTTGACCCCGGAGGGAAACAATTCCCGCCCTTCCCGGCCCCCCCGGGGAAAGGGGGCGACAAGTCCCCCCATCCCTCCCCGGGGCTGTGGGGGGGGCCCTCCCCCCCCCTTTTGGGTTTGACAGCCCCCGGGCCCCGGGCAAGGAAAAGGCGCCCGGGGCTTCGGGAAAATTTTCCCCCTTTTGGTTCGATGGGCAAGATTCCCGACCCGCGGGTGGGGGGTTTTTTTCACACCCCACGCAGCCCCGGGGGGGAAATGTTTTTTTCCCCCTTTTTTTGGTTTTGTTTTCCTCCTATTTTGCGCGGGTGGCGGGGGCCGGGGGGGTTAAAAGAGGGGGGGGGTTTCCAAATTACTCCCCCCAACGGGCCCTCCCGGGCCCCCCCCCGGGGTGGGGTTTCCCCCCCCAGTCCCCCAAAGGGGCCCCGGCGGGGGCCTTTTTAGGGAGCCTTTTTTGGGAAAATTTTTTATGAAAAAAACCTTGGGGGGGGTCCCCCCCGCTGGGGCTTTGGGGTTTCCCCCCCCCCCCCTTTTGGGGCCCCCGTTTTTCAGCGTTAAAAGGGGTTTTTTACCCCCCAGCGGTAAATTTTCCCTTTGGGGGTTTTTTCGGGCCCAGCCCTCACGGTTTCCCCCGGGCCCCGACTGAGAAGGTTTGTTAAAAGGGGACTGGGGTTTTGAAAGATCGGGGGCGTTGGGGAAAAGGGAAATTTTTGGGGTTTTTAGGGCCCCTTTGGGGGCCCCTTGAAAAACCCCCAAAGGTTTTGGGACAAGATTTGCAAAAGGGTTTAAATGTAGAATTTTTTCCCCCCTTTTGGGCCGGTTTTAAATTGGACCCAAAACAAAAAAGGAAAGGGGAGTAAAAAAAGGAAGAAGGGGAAAAATTGCCCGGCGAAATTTATTTCCCCAGACGGGGCCCCCCAAAACCCCGGGTACAAAACATTTGGGCCCTCTTTGGGAAGTGTTATCGAGAGAAGGCCCCCGGAAAAATTTTTTTTTTCCCCCCCCGTTGTTTTCCCCGCTACAAAAGGGTTTAATAGGCGAAAGGGGCCAAACGGGCCCAAAAAAAAAACGGGGGGGTTTGGGGGTAAAACTTCCCGGTTTTCCCACGAGCAAAATTCCCCCCCAGAGGAAGGCAAATGCGGGCCCCCCAATTTTGTGGGAAAACCCCAAGGACATAGGTCCCCCGTTTTTTGTGGGGGTTTTTGGCCCCCACGAAAAATTTTGGGCCCGTCCCCTTTTAGGGTGGCCCCCGGTTTTTTCCCGGGCCAAAATTTGGGGCGACAAGCGGGCAAAGGGGGGTTCCCCGGGGGGAGCGTCCCGGAAAATCAAAAAAGGGGGGGCCCCCGCTTTGGGAGTTTTTAAAAGTGGGCCCGGTGTAAATTTGGAAACTGGTTTTGGCCCCGGTTTTTAAACACGTCCCCTTTCATTTTTTTTGGGGGTCTTCCAAAACCCCGGGTTTTCCCCAAAGCCCTTTAAGAAAGGGAAAAGCTAAAGGAACCCCCCCCGGGGCCAAGGGGGGGACCCGGTGGGAAAAATTTCCCCCCATGGGGAAACCTTTTTTTTTGGGCCAGTTTTCCGGATAGGGCGGCAGCAAAGTTTGCTGACGGGGGGTTTTTTTAGCGGGGGTTTTTTTAGAAATTTCCCCCCTTTTTTTTAAAGCTCCCGTCTGTTTCCCTTTTTTCCCCGTTAAAAAACCTAGGTTTCCCCTAGGGGCCAAACCTCGGGAAGGGGGGAGGAGAAGCTTAAACAAAGGGGGGGGCAAAATGGGGCCCGGGTGGCAGGGCCCTTTGGGTTTTTAACCCCCCTTTTTCCCGAAAATTTTTTTGGGGTTCCCCCTTTGGGGGCCCCCTCCAAAGAAAGAGCCGAACAAATTTTTTGGCCCTTTTCCCCTCAACTTTTCCCCTTTCCCCAAAGGTTCCCCCAAACGGTGAAAAAGATGGGGTTTTTCCCCGGGTCTGTGGTTTTATGGGGGGGTACACCTCCCCTTTTTAAAGAGGCTTTTGGGTTCTCCGAACCCAAGGGCCGGCTCCTTTAAAGGCCCAAGACCCCCACATCGAGTCCCGGGCCCTTTCGTTTTTTTACCGGTTTTTTACCCAAAAAGAAATTTTGCGGGTTTTTTGGGGTGTTTTTTTTTGGGGGGGCCCGTTTTTTTGTAGGGTCGTTTTCCTGCCCTTGGGTTTTTCTTATCTTGCCAAATTATTTTTTAGACATTTTGTACGTTTTTTTTTGGGGTGGGGGGTTCGGGAAAAGTCTCCCCGGTTTTTTTTTTAAATTTATCATTTCCCCAAAAATTTTGGGGCGATTTTTTTCCCGTGTGGCCCGGGAGGAAACCCCGATTTGCCGGGGCTCTTTTACAACCCCCTGGGCCCGGGGGCGGAATTTTCTTTTTTGGGGGGCCCCTTTGGGGAGGAAAAAGAAAAGGAAAGGGGCCCGGGGGCCTGCCTGGAAAATTTTTTGGGGAAACTGCATTGACTCCGGGGGAAAAGGAGTGCCCGGGTTAAAACCCGGAAAAGAAAAGGGGTTTTTTGGCCCTTTAAAGCCGGGCTTCGGAGAGCTTGTTTTCCTGCGAAAAAAATTCCCGCCCGAAAGATTTGGATCGTTGCCCCGGGGGAAACCCCAAAATTTTCGCATGCCGGTTTTTAAAGCCCCCTGGGGGGTTTTTTTTTTAGTCGAAATTTAAAAGGGGGCAACGGCGGGGGTGGAAAAGGGCCCCATCATTTTTTTTGCGCTTTTTTCCAGGGAGCCCTAAGGGGTTTATTTTGGAAGTGGGGGGCCCGGGTTTTTTTGGGCCCCATACAAAGGCCCCATCCTCCCCTTTCAAAGGGGTTTAAAAATGTCCCAAACACGAAATCCCAGGAAAATTTTCCCCAGAAAGCAGGGGGGCCAAACACGGGTTTTTTTGGGCCCCATTTTGGGGAAAATTTGTGGGCCCCGCTCCTTTGGGCCGAAAACCCCTTTGGGGGGGGGTTTTTCCGGGGAATGCGGGGAATTTTTTGGGCCTTTTTTGGAATTGGTTTTTTCCCCTTTTTTGGTTTTCGGTGGGAAAAATCTGGGGCTCCATTTTTTCGAAATTTGGAAAAGTTTTGTTTTTTTCTGGATAAACCTTTGGATTTGGTTTTCAAAACAATTAACAATTTTGTCCGCATCCCAAAACCCGGGGCCCCCTTTTGGGGGGCGTCCCCACTTTAGACTGTTTTTTTTTGCCCCTGCCTTAATTCGAATTTTTGGTTTCGGGCCCGAGCCCTGGCCGGGGTACAGAAAAAAACGGTGGGGTGACTCTCTCGCTTTCAGTGGGGCAGTTTAGGAAAAGTTTGGCCCCCCGGCGGCCCCCCCCGGTCCCCCCCTCGGAGAAGGAAAAGGTCCCCCCCCCCCGTTCCCCTTTGGGACGTGGGCCCTTTTTAGAAGCCATCGGGTTTATTTCCGGGCCCTCCAAATACAGGGGGACCTGGGCCTTTATTGTGGTGGCTTTTGGGGGGTTTGGGCAAGTGGTCGGAAAAACCTTTGGAGGGTTGGGGATGTCAATGAAAAGAAACCGGGGTTGGGGGGACTGCCCGTTTTTTTTTTGGCGTGGTGTCGGGGAGGAAGGGGTGGGTTCCCCCATCGAGGGTTTTCTTTTAAATTTTTTTGTCCGGGGGTTTGGGTTTTGGCTTTCAGAAAGAGGAAAGGGGAAAAAAAAAACTAACTAAAAAATTTTTAATAGGTTTTGGGCCCCCTGAGGGGTTTTTTCCCGGGGAAATTTGAAATATCCCCCGGGGCGGGGAGGCCGGGCCCCGGGGGGATTTTTTTGGGGGGGGGGGGGTTGGGAAAATTTTTTTTGGCCCGGTTAAATCCCTCGGGGGGCCCCCTTCATCCAGCTATGATTGACCTTTTTTTTTCATCTAAAATTTTTCCCTTTGGGTTTTTCCCCCTTTGGTGCCTTGGGGAAAGGGGGGCTTTTGGGCCCCCCCGGGAGGTCCAAAAGGGCCGGGGGGGTTTCCAAAACCCGGGAAAGGGAAAAATGGGGGAGGCAACCATTAGCCTTTTTGGATTCCCCCTCGGTCCAAAAACGGAAACAATTGGGGAAAAGGGAGACGGGGTTGGGTTTTTTTTTCGGCGGGTTTCCGGGGGCCCTGATGTTTTCCCGGGCCCAACTTTTTTGGGGGTTTTTAGAACCTTTTGCGGAAGGGGCTTTTAGGGGGAAAAACCTTTTTTTGGTTTATGAAAAGGAAAGGGGGCGTTTCTTTTTTTCCGGGATCCCGTTTTCACAATTTGGGGTTTTTTGAAGGGGTGTGGGGGCAAAAAGGGTTGGTTTCCCAACCAACTTTTTCTCCACACCCCCCTTCCCCGGGTTGGGGGGAGCCCCCAAGTCCCGGGGGGGAAAAGGGGTTTTTTTTAGTCCCCCCCCGGAAAAATGGGGCGCAGAATCCCCCCGCTGGGAATTTTGGGCAGAAAAAACCGGAAATTTCATACGCCACAAATTGGGGGGCCCAAAAGGGGGAGGGGTTTTAAAAAGAAAGGAGGGGGGGCCCGCAAATCCCCCTTTCTTAAAATTTTTCCCAAAGTTTATAACCTTATTTTTTTCCTTTTTAGTGCTTCCCCCCTTTTTCGTTCCTTTGGGGGCCCCGGGGCCCCTCCTTGTTTCCCTTGGGGCGCGGAAAGGGGGAGCTTCACCCAATGGGCCCGGGAGCCCCAGGTATAACGCCCGGGGGGGAGGGGGGGGGGGGGGGGAAGGGGGGTTTTGGCCTCCCTGGTTTTTTTTGGGAGGCGAGGCTTTCGTTTGGAATTTGGGCCCTGGGTTTCCCGGGTTTTTGCGAAAAAGCCAAACCCCTGGAAAAAGAGGGCCCGGGTATTTTGGTTTTGGCCAAAGTGGGGGCCAAAACCCCATTTGGGGGGGCCCCGTAAACTTTTAGGGGTTTGACAAAAGAAACAAACGGATATGTTTTTCGGCTGTTTTGGGCCGGGTTTTTTCCCAGCCCTGGTCCCCTAGTGGTTTGGTTCCGGGCATTTTTGTTCCGGGACCCCTGGAAGGGGAGCCCCCCGTTTAAAGGGTTTTTGAATTTGGGGGAAAAGTGAAAAATAAAAACCGTTCGGGTTTGGGTTTGGTTTTTTTTTTTTGGGCCCCGAAGGGGGCGATTTAAAAACCCATTTTGGGAAATTTGGGGGGGCCCGGGGGAATCCCCCCTTATTTGGGGATCGGGCCCGGGGGGCAAAATTTTAAAAAGCGGTTAAAGGTTTTTTGACCTAAAGGGAATTTTTGGGCCCCCACAAAAGGCTCGAGAGGGCATTGGGGGTTTGGGAAGGGGGCCCCGCTGCCAGGGGGGGGTTCCCTTGGGACCCTCCCCGGGGGGCGGCAGGAAAAATTTTTTTTGGGGGTGGTTCCCCAGGGTTTTGGGGGGGGGGAGTTCCCCCCCGGGGGTAAGACCCTTTCCCAGTTTTTGGGAAAAGGGGGACCCGGGCCCGGCGAAGGGGGGGGCTCTTTTCAGGTTGGGAAACCCTGAAAGAGCGAATGGTGGGGGAAAACCACAGTTAAAGGGCTTTTTTTGGGCCCCCCCCATTCCCCCGTGGAAGCCGGGTGGGGGGGGAAAAAATTTTTTCCCCTTTTGGGGAATTTTTTTTCCAAAGGGCCCTTTAAGTCCAAGGGCCCCCCCTGCCCCAGTGGTGGGGTTTCACTTCGGGGTTTTTTTTCAATGGGGTTGGGCTTTTTAAAAAGTTGGGAATTTTTGGTTTTTTACCCTTTTAAATATTTAAAAAAAAGTTATTTATAAATTTTAAAAAAAAAAAGGGAAAATTTTTAAAATTTGTATTTTTTGGGAAAAAAACGGGGCCGTGGGCCCCTTTAAAAATTTCCCCTCGGTGGGGGAAGGGGGTTTTTTTTTGGGGTTTTAAAAGGCCCCAAAAAGGTAGCCTAAAAAGGGAAAGGGGGGTTTTTAGGAGGGGGAATGGGGGCTTAAAGGCCCCCAGAGCAAGCCTCACTTTGCCCCCATTTTTCCATGGGTTAAGGGATTATTGGGGGGTGTTTTCACTTGTCCCCCCAGAGCCCGCCCCTCTCTTAAATTTTTCCCATTTCCCGATTTTTTTGGGGGGAAATTTGGGTTTTTTAAAACCATGGGGCCCTTCCCCCAAGCAGCGCATATAAAATTTTTTTTTGCTAAACTGCCCCACAGAAAATTGAAAATCCAAAGGGGGAAACCTTTAAACCGTTCCCCCTTTTTTATTCCCCTTTAAAGAAACAGCGCTTTTTTCAATACAAAAAACCACTTTTATTTTTTTGGGTTTCCCCCAATTTTTTTTGCGCAATTTACATTCCCGGGTTTTAAATTTAAACGGGTTTTTTTTTCTGCCCGTGGGGACAAAAATAAAAACCCCCCCCTTTTTTTTTACCCCCCAAAAAAATTTAAAAATTTTTTCCCGTTTGCATAATTCACAAAGGGGAAGGGTTTAATTTCAATTTTTTTCCCCTTTTTTGTGTAGCGTAAAAAAACCACCCTTTGGAAAAACCTACAAAAACTCGTTTGTTTTGGGAGTTGCTCAAATTTTTTTTGGCGCAAATTTTCATCCCCTTGGTTTTTAATTTAAGCCTTTTTTTTTCTGCTTTTTGAACCCCCCCAAAAACCGTCCTTTTTACCGCCAAAAAATACAAATTTCCTGTAGCCCTTTAAATTTACAAGCCCCAATTTTTTAAATTTCATTTTTCCCTTTGGGTTTAACGTAGAAAAAAACGCCCAATTTTTAAAAACCTACAAAGCCGTATTTGAGGGTTTGGGTCAATTTTTGGGCGCAAAAAATTTAAAAATCCCCGGGGTTTTAATTTTAAACCCTTTTTTTTTTCGCTGGGTTGGGCCAAAAAAAAAACCCCTTTTTCCAAAACCCCCAAAAATTAAAAAATTTTTTCCCGGAAAACAAAATTCACAAGTGAAAAAGGAAAAATTTTTCAATTTTTTTTTTCCCTTTTTTGGTGGGGAGTAAAAACACGCCATTGTTAAAAACCTAAAAAAAGCTCATAGTTTTGTGGTTGCTCCAATTTTTTTAGCCCCCAATTTAAAATCCAGGGGTTTAAAAAAAAACTTGTTTTTCGGCCTGTTTGACTCCAAAAAAACCGTCTTTTTCCAAAAGCCAAAAAAAAACAATTTTTCCCCCGTAAACCTAATTCCACAAGCGAAAAATTTTAAATTTCAATTTTTTTTTCCCCCCCCTTGTTTTTTTGTAACGTAAAAAAAACGCCCCAATTTAAAAAAAATTTCCCAAAAAAGCCCCCGTAAATTTGTTTTTTTGCCTTCCCAATTTGTTTTGGGGGCCCAATTTTTTCATCCCAAAGGGTTTTTAATTTTAAACCTTGTTTTTTTCCCCGCTGTGGGGACAAAAAAAAAACCATTTTTTTTACCCCCCCAAAAATAAAAAATTTTTTTTTCCCGTAGCCCAAAAATCACAAGCGAAATTTTAAAAAACAATTTTTTCTCTTGTTTTTTACGTAGAAAAAATTTCCCTTGGGAAAAAATGCTACAAAGCTCGTTTGTTTTTGGGGGGTAGCCCCCCCCAATTTTTTGGGCCCCAAAATTTTCATCCCCCGGGGTTTAAAATTAAACGTTTGTTTTTTTCCCCGCCTTTTTGGGGACCCCCCCAAAAAACCGGCTTTTTTCCCCCGCCAAAAAATACAATTAATTTTCCCGTTAAACCTAATTTTTACACGAAGGTTTTAATTAAAAGTTTTTTTTTTTTTCCTTTTTTGGTTTGCGTAAAAAAAACACGCCAAAATTTTAAAAAAGCCCACCAAAACTTCCCTAGTTTTTTGGTTGCTTTTAATTGTTTGGGGACAATTTTTCATCCCGGGTTTTTAATTTAAACCCTTTTTTTTTCTGCCCTTTTGTTTACAAAAAAAAAACTGTCCTTTTTTTTTTAAACCCGCCAAAAAATTTCAATTTTTCCCCTTTTAAACCCAATTCCCCAAAACGAAAAAGGTTTTAAATTTCAATTTTTTTTCTCTTTTTGTGTAGCGAAGGGGAAAACCCCGCCAATTTTTTAACATGCCCAAAAAGGCCCTTTTTTTGTGGTTTCCCCAATTGTTATGGCACAATTTAAAAATCCAGGGGTTTTTAATTTTTAAACCTTGGTTTTTTTTGCTGTGGTGAAAAAAAAAAAACCCCTGGGTTTTTTTTTCCCCCCCCAAAAAATTTCAATTTTCCCTGTAGCATAATTTTAAAGCGAAAAGGTTTTAAAAATTTCCCAAAATTTTTTCCCCTTTTTGTGTAGCGTAGAAAAAACACGCCTTTGTAACCCGCTACAAAAAAACTCGTAGTTTGTGGTTGCCAATTGGTTTTGTCGCAATTTACCCTCCAAGGGGGTTTAAATTTAACGTTTGTTTTTCTGCTTTTGGGGGACGAAAATAAACCGTCTTTTTCACCGCCCCAAAAAAAAAAAATTTTCCCCGTAAAACATAATTCCCCCAAGCGAAGGTTTAAAATTTAAAATTTTTTTTTCTTTTTTTTGGGTAAAAAGTAGAAAAATAACCATTTTTAAAAAACGCTACAAAGCTCCCTAGTTTTTGGGGGTTTTCTCAATTGTTTGGCCCCAAAGTACATCCAGGGTTTTTAAAAAAGCGTTGTTTTTTTTTAAGCGTGGGGACTAAAAATAAACCCCTTTTTCACCGCCCCAAAAAATTTCAAATTTTTAAAAGTAAGGGGGTAAATTTAAAACGAAGGTTTTAAAACCCATTTTTTTTCCCCCCTGGTTTGGGAGCGTAGAAAACACGCCATTGTTAAAAACGCCCAACAAAGCCCGTAAAATTTGTGGTTTTTCTCCCCAAATTTTTTTGTCACCCAATTTTAAAAATCCAGGGGGGGAATTAAAACCCTTTTTTTTTGCTGTGGTTTACAAAAAAAAACCGTCTTTTTTTCACCGCCCCAAAAAAATTTCAATTCCCTGTAGCCCCTTTTTTTCACAAACGAAAAAGGGTTTTAAAAACAATTTTTTTTTTCTTTTGTGGGGAAAAGGGAGGGAAAACCCCCGCCATTGTAACCCCTGCCCACAAAGGCTTTGGAGTTTTTTTTGGTTTTCCCCAAATTTTTTTGGGGGGCAATTTTTCATCCAGGGGTTTTTTAATTTTTAAACCTTGTTTTTTATGCGTGGGGACAAAAAAAAAAATTGTCCCCTTTTTTTTCCCCCCAAAAAAATTAAAAAATTTTTTTATGTAACAAAAAATTCCCCAAGCGAAAGGGGGGGGGTTTAATTTTCAATTTTTTTTCTCCTTTTTTTTGTTTGCGGGAGAAAAAAAAACCCATTGTTTAAAACCCTTTTCAAAACTTCCCTAAAATTTTTTTTGGTTTTTTCTCAATTTGTTTGGCGCAAAATTTTTTTATTCCAAGGGGGGTTAAAATTTAAACCCTTTTTTTTTTTTTTCCCCGCCCGTGGTTTAAATCCCCAAAAACCGTCCTTTTTCACCCCCCAAAAAAAAAAAATTTTTTTCCCGTAACCTAATTTTACAAGCGAAGGTTTAAAATTAAAAAAATTTTTTTTTTCCCTTTTTGTGTAGCGTAGAAAACAGCCCCTTTTTAAAACCCCAAAAAAGGAGTATTTTGGTTTCTCAATTGTTTTGGGGCAATTTTTTCATCCAGGGGGTTAAAATTTAAGGGGTTTTTTTTTCTTTTTTGGGGGGTGACCCCAAAAATTTAAAAACCCTCCCCTTTTTAACCCCCCAAAAAAATTAAAAATTTTTTTAAAGTACCCTAATTCCCCCAGTGAAGGTTTTAAATTTCAAATTTTTTTTTTTCCCCCCGTTTTTGTAACGTTTAAAAAAAAAACCCCCAATTTGGGAAAACCAAAAAAGCCGTAGTTTTTTGGTTGGGTCAATTTGGTTTTTTGGGGCAATTTTTTTCAACCAGGGGGTTTAAATTAAACGTTTTTTTTTCCCCGCTGTGGTGAAATCCAAGAAACCGTCTTTTTTCCCCCCGCCAAAAAAATACAATTTTCCCGTAGCCTATTTCACAAGCGAAGGGGTTTAAATTTCAATTTTTTTTTTTTGTTTTGTAAACCCCTAAAAAAACCCTGCCATTGTAAAAACCGCTACAAAAAAACTCGTAAAATTTT
This sequence comes from Phyllomedusa bahiana, assembly GCA_025379985.1. NCBI lineage: Eukaryota > Metazoa > Chordata > Amphibia > Anura > Hylidae > Phyllomedusa > Phyllomedusa bahiana. The sequence goes on from JAODAL010028183.1 coordinate 13,116, forward strand.
TTTTGGTTGCTCAATTTTTTTTTGGGGGCAATTTACATCCAGGGGTTTAATTTTTGCCCTTGTTTTTTTCCCCGCTGTGGGACAAAAAAAACCGTCTTTTTTTTAAACCGCCAAAAAAATTACAAATTTTTTCCCGTAGCATAATTTCCCCCCAAGCGAAAAAGGGTTTAATTACAATTTTTTTTTCTTTTTTTGTAAACGTTAAAAAAAAACCCCCCATTGTAAACCCCCGCCTTTCAAAGCCCCCGGTTTTAAATTTTTTTTTTTGCTTAAAATTTTTTTTTGGCCCCAATTTAACCCCCGGGGTTTAAATTAAAACGGTTTTTTGGGAGTTTTTACTCAATAAAAGAAACTTTGTTTTTTTTAACCCCCCAAAAGAAGAAAAATTTTTGTAGCATAAATTTTATATCCGAAGGTTAAATTAAAACCTGTTTTGTTCTTTTATTATTCCCGTAAAAATACACCCGATTTTTTTTAAAAGGCAAAAAAAAGAAGTCAAAATTTTTTTTTACCCATTTGTGGACGCAATTTTTTTATCCCCAAGGGGTTTTCCAAGGGTTGTTACTGGGGTTTCATTTTGGAAAAACAAAATTTTCAGGGGTGTTAAAATTTAAAACAAAATACCCGATATCCCCTTCCCCTCAAAAAAAAAGTGGGCCCGTAAAAATTTTTTGAAAAAAACCCGTTTGTCCCCGGCAGAGGGTGGCAAAGGGTCTTCCCTTTTCGGGGCAGGAAAGGGACAAAAAATTCCAGGACAGATTGCAGCACGCAAGGGGAAAAGTCGCAAACAGGGGGCCCCTCGGGGGAGGCCAAAAACAGCCCCCCTGTCCAAAACTAGCGGGCCCTGGGACTGACCCACAACCCCAAAAATTTTTTTTAAATTGGGTTTTACTAGGTCCCCCCCCCCCTTCCTCCCAAAAAATGACATCAACCCAAAAACCCCGCCCCCAAAAGTGGTTTGGGGAACCCTCAAACCCCAAAACCCCTTTGTTTTTGGCCAAAGGCCCCCGGGGGGGTGGGTCCCGGGGCCCCCACCCCCTTTCCCCCCAACCCGCCCCCCTGTCCCCCTCCGGTTTTTCCCTCAGCCAAAGATCCAAATATGTGGTCTTGGGGGCCAAACCCCCACAAAAAAGCCCCAGGATTTGAACCCAAATTTAAAAAGGGGGGCAAATTCCCCGGGAACTACTTGGCAAATGAAGAAATGGGCCAATATCCCCCCCTTCTTGCAGTAGGCGGCAAAGTATAGATGTTGAAAGTGGCATGGGAGGTCATGTTGTGAGGGGTCAGCCTCTGCATACAAAGACCGGTGATGAGGACAGCAGTGACGATGAAACACAAATAGATGATGATGTAGCCGACCGCACTTGGGAGCCGGGTGAGGCAAGGGCTTTATCATCGTCAGGAGAAGAGGGCGTCAGCTTGCGCGTCAGGCAGCGGCGCAGCCAGCAAGTGGGTTGTGTGGCCGTGAGTCAGCAGGATAGCAGCAGTGTGAGGTCGGGAGCCAAGCGGCCACGGGATAAAAAACCCGCTTCGCAGGTCCAAGAAAGTAGCGGCACAGGGGCTCAGCGAGGCAGCGGCGGCAGTAGTCACTCAGTGCGGAGCGTTGGCGGTAAAATCCAATACTCGGCGGTGTGGCAGTTCTTTGCTAAGACACCGGAGGAGCTGGATATGGGTATATGTAGAATCTGTGGGCAGAAAGTGAAACGTGGCCAGGGAGCTAACGTTGGCACCATGGCCCTGCGTCAACACATCCAGCGTCACCATCCGGTGGCCTGGGAGAAACGTGGCTCAGATGTGGTGGTCCATCCTGCTGCCGCAGCAACAGCAACAGCAGCAGCGCCCAGTGGCATGCATGCCATTGCAGCCAGTCAAGGCTCCACCACCTCTGCAGAAGGGAGCTGTTTCTCTTTGACATCATCTCCCGGTCCAGATGCTCCTGCTCCTCGCTACTCATGGCGCCAGCAGTCGTTCAGTGAGGCGATTGCTAAGAGACAACAGTATGCGTCCAACCATCCTAAGGTGCAACAGCTGACCATGCTCCTGTCCAAGTTGTTGGTACTGCAGTCCCTCCCTTTCCAAATGGTGGACTCAGCACCGTTCAGAGAACTAATGGCTTGTGCCATGCCGAGATGGAGAGTTCCAAGCAGTAATTTATTTTCCAAAAAGGCAGTATCAGCACTTCATAAATATGTAAAACAGAAGGTGGGCCAGTCCTTGAGCTTATCGGTTTGTTCCAAGGTGCACGGCAGCGCGGACGTCTGGAGCTGTAACTACGGTCAGGGCTAGTACATGTCCTTTACGGCCCACTGGGTGAATGTGCTTCCTGCCCAGGCACACCAACAACTTGGACAGGAGACGCCGCTTTCTCCTCCACGTTGTCAAACTGCGGCTCCTGCGCCAATGTCCGCCTCCTCCTCCTCCACCACCACCATCTCAGCCTCCACAAGTACTGCTCCATCATACCACTGATGTTGCCACCTGAGCCCTCAGCTTGTTTTTTTCCAGCTGTCGCTGGCATGACTTTATCAGGCTACATTCCCCCTTCAGTTTTTTGGTCAGTTTTGCCCTCTTAAGTGCCCAGGGAATTTTAGAGGGAAGCGATTCTAAAAGCGTCGGCAGTCATGTACGTGTCATACTAAAAAACAACATTGTATGAAGACCAAACCAAGCTCCCTCTGCATATTTAAGCATGGCACAACGTTCTACAGCACCCTGCAGGATCTGTGCAGCCTGGAAACAGCTGTTTTTTAACGTGATTCGTCCCGAAGTAATTAGGAACAAAGTTATTTTTTGTCAGGAAATTCAGTGAAGTGAACGAACCGAATTTCGGGAAATTCGCCCATCTCTAGTTATAATGGGTCACTGTCGCTCCTATTCTGATTGGTTGGTTTCTGCCGACCAATGGGAAGAGCTTACAGAATTTGAATTACTGTATTTCCCAGCAATTTTCTATATCGCAATTCCTGATGTTGCGCAGGTGATGGCGACTAACGCGTTGTTAGTGATTTTTAATTTTTTTTTATTTATTAAAGTTTTTCACTGTAAACATATTTGGACAGAAGCAATACAGGCATCAATCATGAAGGTTACCATACAATACATTGATTTATACATGGAGAGTACAACACTTGAGAAGTTCAGTGATGGTACTAGAAACAGGACAATCGAAGATGTTGGATGACCTGTGCATATGTCATATACTTCTCAAGGAGTATATATTATTGGTAATAAACCTATAAAATTATACAACCAAGTAACAATTAAAAAAAAAAAAAAAGAAGAAGAAAACAGAGTGAACCAATACTCTGGAACTAACCAATCCACCACTGCAGATAACCTTTATTAGTCTAATTGTTCTTGAAAGGAAGTCGCCCAGTCTTTTTGGGATTTCTGTAGTAGGGTAGAGAGGAATAGCTACAGTATTCCAACTGTATTGAAGATGCCAAAGACTAGAACTGCCACTAGCCTATTCGTCTAGTCTCAGCTTCTCCAAAGTCCCTGTTAATTCCCCCTCCTGGTACCATTTTGTTAATTTAAAAGGAGTTATCAGTAATCTAATTTTGTCTTTATTTAAGAAGTTCACTATGAAGGGGGACCATTTTGTGAAGAAGGATTACACCCGGGTCTCTTTAGCAAGTTCCACCTCTTTCCGTTCCATGTTAAAATAGTGCTTCACCTGCACCCACACCTCTCCCACCTCCGGTGCTTTGTCCTCTAACCAATGATTTAACAGGGTTCTCTTAGCTGCAAGTAAGGTTATGTGCAGTAAATTGTGGAATCTTTCGACCTGTGAAAGATCATGTAACAGGTATGCTTTCGGGGAGAGTGGTCAGGAGATGCCCCACCTCCGCCTCAAAGCATCACATAGCTGTGCCCAAAATACTTGGGATTTAGGACATTTCCAAAGTCCATGTACCAGGTATGACTTTGGCAATTGACATTTAGTGCAGGCCACTTTACGATGTGGTGCTAGTGGATGTGGGGGGATGTTAAAGCCATAGATTGTGTGATCAATGAGACGGAAGTAAGTCTCCCTCCATCTCTCGCAAATGATGGCTTTGTTCAGCTTATTCCAGCCCTCTAGGATAATTTGTGGGGAAGCCCTTTCCGGGGGGGGGGTGGGGGGGGGGGGGGGGTGTTGGGGGGTTTTTGGGGGGAGGGGGGGGGGGGGGGGGGAAAAAAAAAAAAAAGTTTGGGGGGTTTGGTTTTTGGTTTTTGGGGGGGGGGGGGGGTGGTTTTTGGGGGGGGGGGGGGGGGGTGGGGGTTTTGGGGTTTTGGGGGTGGGGTTTTTGGGGGTTTGTTTTTTTTTCCCCCGGTTTTGTTTTTGGGGGGGGGGGGGGGGGAAAGGGGGGGTTTTGGGGGTTTTTTTTTTTGCCCCCCTTTGGGGGGGGGCGGGGGGAAGGGGGGGGGGGGGGGGGGGAGGGGTTTGGGGGGGGGGGGGGGGGGGGGGGGGGGGGGGGGGGGGGGGGGGGGGGGGGGGGTTGGTGTTTGGGGGTTTGGGGGGGGGGGGGGGGGGGGGGGGGGGGGGGGGGGGATGGGGGGGGGGGGGGGGGGGGGGGTGGGGCTGGGGGGGGGGTTTATTGGGGGGGGGGGGGGGGGGCCCCCCCGGGTGGTGGGGAAAAATTTTTTGGGGGTTTTGGGGGGGGGTTGGAGGTGGGGTGGTTGGGGGGGTTGGGGTTTTTTTTTGATTTTTGGTTTTGGCCCCCGGGAAAAAAGGTGGTGGTTTTGGGGGGGGGGGGGGGGGGGGTGGGGGGGGGGGGGGTGGGTTTTTTTGGGGGGTTTTTTGGGGGGGGGGGGAGGGGGGGGGTTGGGGGGGGGGGTTTTTGGGGGGGGTTTGTTTTGGGGGGGGGTTTGGGGGGGGGGGGGGGGGTATGAACAAGTGGGGGGGGAAAGGGGGCAAGGGTTAATCTGTGTTAGAATAATAAAAAAATTTTTTAGCCAGTCAAGGCAGTCCCAACATGTTGCAAGCTAAGTTATATTTACGGAAGGGAAATTTTAATGCCCCCATATTTTGGGTAGCAAAAGTTTTTTAGCTCCCCGGGGGTTTTGGGCCAAAAAAGGTTGTGAAAATAGTCTGAATGATTTTCAGTTGGTGTCGTGTTTTTAGTGGGGGCGGTTTGGGGCGGATCAATAGCTTAGAGAAATCATCATGTGGTAAGATGTGCTCGTGAAAAAAGTGTGGGGGTTAAAGAGGACCACCTTTCAAATTTCCCCAAATTTTTAAAATCGGGGTGGTAGTTCAAATTGTAGATTGAAACTGGGGTGTCCCATGTGAAATTCCAAGTATTTAATTGGGTGGGTGGAGTCTGAATCAGTTCTTGGTTTGGAAAGAAAGATGGATTTTGCATGTGGGGATATGCGTAATATTTCGGATTTGGATTAGTTGAAGTGGAACCCTGAGAAGTGCCTAAAGAGACGCAGTTCTCGGAAGAGGGCAGGTAAGTCCCACTCCGGGTCTCGAACAAAGAATATAATGTCATAGGCAAAGAGTGCCAGTGTTAGTTCTTGGGTTTTAATCTTGATAGCTTCATAGGTAGTTGAGAAGATCGGAACCCAGCTAGGGGGTTATTGCCGATTGAAAGATAAGGTGAAAGGGGGCATCCCCCCCGCCTTGTCCCCCCTTAAGGGAAAGGGTTTTGAAAAATAACAGGAACACTAAAATTTTGGCTTCGGGGTTTTGATATGGGGTCTTAAAAAATCGAAAAGGGGCCCCTGGTCCTTCTTTCCCGAAAAATTCCCAAGCCAACCCCCCCGTCACGCGTCAAAAACCCTTTCCCGGGGTCTAGGTGAGTTGCGACGAAAAGGGGTGACAGTTCGGGTGCTTTTTGACCCCCGTTGGATAAGCAAATTTTTTAATATATTTGTACCCTGATCTACCTTTTGGGTGAATCCCATTTGGGGATTTTTGGCATAAACGGGGCCAATCGGTCCGCCATTATTTTAGCCAATATTTTTAGATCCACATTTATCAGGGATATAGGACGATAGGATGCAGGTGAGGTGGGGTCTTTACCTGACTTAGGAATTATTTTAATGTGCGCAGTGTTTGTGGACGGGGAAATATTATTGCCGGATAAGTACGAATTAAATAATGTCAGCAAAGTTGGGGTAATTTGAGCTTTCAATGTTTTAAAAAATTTGCCTGAGTAGCCATCTGGGCCAGGCGACTTGTTGCTTTGTAGGTTGGTAATGGCTTGTTCGATTTCTGACTTAGTGATGGGTGAACCAAGGATCGCCGCCTCCTCTGCAGAGAGGCCTGGGAGCTCGATGTTCTGTAGCCAGCGTTTGGAGAGATCGCCATCAAGGTCCTCATTAGTGAATAATTTTTCAAAGAATGATTGAAGGATCTCGACCACTTCAGTGAGGATTCCGGTTGGATCCTTCAAAGCTGGTACAGAAGCTGACGGATGAGGCCCCTTGGCAAATCTTGCCAAAAGTCGTCCCGGTTTATTGCCATGGTGAAATAACGCTGCCTCCTGTTTAGTTCTTTTTTGAGACTCTCTTTTTTTCCAGCCAAGACTCGTATTCGCGTTTGGCTGTTACCCAACAAGATTTATTTGTTTCTGAAGGAGCGAGCGAAAAGGCATCATATGCAATAAGGAGCACTTTACTAAGGCACTCTAATTTATCTCTAAGTATCTTTTAAAATCTAGAGACATGTGCGATTAATTTACCTCTTATGACTACTTTGGCTGCGTCCCAGTATATCTGGGGGGAGCTCAAATGAGCCTCATTGTAAAAGTGATATTCTTGCCACCAGCCCTGGAGTGTCTTACAGAATTCTTCATCTTTCGTTAGGTAAGAGGGAAATTTCCAGATGTAGTCTGACCCTCGAGGGATACTGTCGAAGAGAGATATCGAGACCGGGGAATGATCTGATATGATCATTTCCTCAATCTTTGCTTCTTCTATTTTGGGCAGCAGATTGTGGGAGAGGAGTATGTAGTCTAGTCTGGACCACATCTTATGGGGGTGTGAATAGAACGTATACTCTCTGCCCTCTAGATTTAACAGTCTCCACGAATCATGAAGGTTAAGATTGAGTGCAAATCTGGCCAAGGGAAGAGGGGGGGGGCTCCCTGCGGGAGATGACATTGTGAAGGTTCCTCTCTCCTTCTATCCTCTGATTGGGACATAATAGCGTTAAATGCACTATCATCATTAAGTATGATTGGCTCAAGACGCTTGAGGAAGCTCGCTCCTCGCGAGTTTGGCCCATATACATTGTGGAAAGAAAACACCTCATCAGCAATCCGGAGCTTAGCATTAACCCACCGCCCTTTGGTATCCTTCTCCTGATGGATGATGGATCCACTGAGGTGTTTACTTATTAAAATAAGTGCTGGTGAACCTATGACCTGTCCCACCCATAATCCCTTCATCCTGACGAAGTCACTTTCCGATAGATGTGTCTCCTGTAAGAAAGCTACATCAGTTTTGAGGCGCTTCAGGTGTCTTAGAACCATTTTGCGCTTACTGGGGGATCTCAACCCTTTCACATTCCAAGTGGTTACTTTCATTTTGAAGACTTAAAATTACCAGGGATACCGGTTATCTTGGTGGATGTAGCAGTGATGTCACACAAAATTTAACGATCAAACCAAACAATTAAACCAAACACAAGGCCCTCTGGCCTATAGCACCTTGAAGAGGTCGGATTCTAATCCTGCTCCTCTTCAGCACACTGTGCAATTGGACTTCTCTTTTTTCTCTTTTTTTTCTTTTTATCCTGGTGCTCCACTGAAGCGGCAGGGAGTGAACAAATAGTAAACCTGCAACTGTGTAAAATTGGATAATAGTTTACATGGTGTCCCTATAAATTCAACATTTGATAACTACCTCATTGGCAGTCTTTTATCTATCTTGTGGCGATGTTTAAGGCATTAAAAGGTGTGAGGGATCCTCACATGTCACACCTCCGTTATGGTGGGTCCAGTGTGCGAGCACAGACAGAAGGTGTGTCCAGTCATGTGACCATTCTAGAGGACTGTCTCCGCCGCTGCTCTTTCGGGCTTCTTGGTCGCGATGGATGGGCATGACGGGGATCTTCCTCGGTCAGACGGAGATCATTCCTGGAGAAGGTACCCAGTCCTGATGGAGAAGCGGAGCGATCTGAGACTGAGGGTGAAGGTGGTCTAGAGTGAGTGTGGTATCTCTCGTCAAGGTATTTCTCAGCTTCGGATGGTGAGTAGAAGGTAGACGTATTCCTGTTTTTATGAAATATCTTGAGGATTGCCGGGTATAATAATGCAAATTTGATTTGTTTGTTGAAAAGTAGCGAGCATACCGAAGAGAAGGCCCTTGTCCTCTTTGCCACCTCTGCAGAGAAGTCCTCAAAAATGAGAATTTTTCGGCCCTTAAAGATGAGATCAGTCTTTAGCCTTTTAAAAGCTCTCAGTATGGCAACTTTATCTGTAAAGTCCAGATATTTTACGATTGTTTGGCACGGCCTCTCCCTCAAGGCCAGTAGGATGCCTTCCTCTCGCGTTGGTCCGGCCCCTCCTCTGAGATCAGGACCTAAGCGATGAGCACGTTCAACTTTGCAGAAATGTGAGAGTCCCAAGGCTTTAGGTAATTCCCTTTCACATAGCATAGCCAAACTCTTAGGAGGTATAGATTAAGGAAATGCCTAGGATCCTTAGATTACTACGTCTCGATCGGTTTTCCAGATCCTCTAACTTGTCGTTTAACCTCTGGTTTTCTTGTAGCAAGATTTTTATTTGGGAATGAGTTTTGTCCGCATCTGTTCTCAGATCTCGGATTTGCAGGTCGTGCTCATCCATCCTTTCAGTCTGGGTGATTACATCTGTTTTTATTTGTGCTATCATCTTTGCCACCGACTCCATTAATGAGGCCTGCAGGTCAACAGATATTTGTTTTGCAACCTCCGCCACAATGTTCTTGAAGTCCGTAGAAGACTCACTGGTTTTGTCCATGGGAGGTTCCTGGTCAGCCGAAGAGTCTAGGGGAGTTGGGGTTAGAGAGAAACCTCCCTCCCTCAGGGTTGTTGTGGTGTCCCAGTCCACCGCTAATAGCTAATCTGGCGGTTTGTGAGGATTGGATAAACAAAGAGCAGCGGAGTATTGTCAGGGAAACACAGAACTGAGTCCCTATCCGAGTTATTGAGAAGTCACGCTTATTAAAGATGCAGAAGTGGTGAGGTTCTCAGAAGCCCGCTCACGGTTTCTATAATTTAAAATGAGTTCTTCAGGGTTTTTCCTTGTCACCAGCAAGCTGGACAGGAGGGCGTTGGTGGTTATTAAGCAATGTAATACATGGGCCAGTCAGGGGCTGGGAGTTGGGTGCTAGGCTGTTGTCAAAGCCTCTATGTATAGTGGCCTTGAGTGTGGAGTCTCAGTGTTAATAAGACTTTTTATACTTGTGGGACCACGGGCCAGTAAGAAGCTCCAACCAAAAGCCTACAAGTTAGCCCCAGCGGGCACCCAGATTCTATTATATAACAAAGCAGTCAGCCTACAGTGTAGAAAAGTCGCTCATCACCTCTGCCCTTGTATCAGGGGTGGGGGGGGGGGGGCCCCTTCACGGGCTTTCACTGCTCAGGCATCAATACTAAGGCACCTGGATTAGTCCCTGCACTGTTCAGTGTGACTCAACCTGGGCCGGAGAAATAGCTCCTGGGTCTTTATAGTCGGTCTTTGGAGGTCACCGCATCCCCTCACCAAATGTTTCCCCCGGCTGCGCCTGTCTTGCCGAATTTGCCCGCCACTCTGCTCTCTTTCTGGAGGGGGGGGGCGGCAGTGAGAAGCTGGGATTCCACTCTCTTTGTCTGCGGCTGGCAAGCCGCCTGCTCACTCCTGTACCTCCTGGGTCCCCTCTTATCCTGGCGCGCTGGCCCACTGAAGCCAGGTGCACGCGAGTTACTGATTTTATTTATGTATGTTTATAGAAGATTTGAGATCTTTTTCAGAGAATGTTTTACACCTAATAAAAATGATTTTTGGAATCATACTCCATGCCTCACGGAGCGGAGAGCTGTGTACTGTTGTAACAGTCGACCTAGAGCACATTTTGCCCAATTCCATTACGTTCTCGCTTCACTTCACCTCCTCCGGCTCAGGTAGACTACATTCAACTAGGTCTGCCTGTCGGAGTTGTCGAGCGCTGCAATGCGCTTTACTTTGCCAACCCCCGATCATACATGCCTCGGAGTATTCGAATGTGCCGCGTCCCGCCCCAGAACGCCCACACCGCGCCCATTGCACACCCCTACATGTTAGGCACATCCGAAAGTGGCAAAGGTTGCACCTAAAACCGCATCACTACGTCCGACAGAGGATTCGGATCGGTGAGGCGTAGTTTTTGCACGAAAACAGGCGCAACTCCCGATCATACATGTCGCCCATATTGTGTAGACATACTCTAAGGCCCCCTATGTTCTGCATGACGGTGCCAGCAACATCTTGCAGAAGACTTAACTATACTGCACAAACTGGGGACACGCAGAAGATCAGACAAGTATAGGAAAGAGCCTTTACTAGCATATTCAGATATTTGCATAACATAAAACCTCAGTAGCTGTGCGGGATCAAACATTTTATCGGAAGAATGTATATACTGCAGCCGAACCAAGCAGTGTCTGTCTCTGTTGTATTGTAGAAAATAGCTAGTGGTACATATCAACTTCTCTTCAGGGAGAGAATAGGGTCTGGCAGCTTTAAATGGAACCTGTCAGGTTATGCCAGCATTGCTGTGGACAGCACAAGCTAGTGACAGACCTGCTGTTTCCAGCACTGTGTACCTTATTCTGTAAGATCAGAAGCAAGAAGATGATAAAAACATCGACCCGGCGCTCGTTGTAAAAGAATACCTCAATTAGAGGCAGCGGAATGGTGTTAAAATAAAGCTTTTTTATTTATTAAATAAAAGATGTTAAAAGAGTGTTAAACTTCAGACCATTAAAAACACTTAAAAAACATACTTTGATGCGTTTCACGATGATACTTTTAATAAAGGAGAGAAAGAAAGACTGTACCGACATTTTGTAAATGTCTCTCATTCTTTCGACAATGTATGTGCACATACACTCTTGCGTTAATTTTTAATTTGGATACCACACAACAAGGCTGTAAGAACATTTACTCTCCAATATCACGATAGAAACCTTTGTGCACTCAGAGCACATACAATGTCTCTTATCTCATTAATAAAATAAAATCTATTGACTTATGTATTTAGAAAAAGTTTTCATTTAACTGTCCCTTCGGTAGGCTTACTGTAATGGCAGGCCTGAAGTGTGGATCCACTGGACCACCACAAATGATTGTGTAAGTCACGCCAGGGAGCGGAGTCTGAGTAGGTCCGATATTCACTAGAGCCCAACGCAAGGCAGGTGGGGGAACACTACCAGGTCGCTACCCCTGATGTGACTGTTTCTCACTGGGATCAGGACACCTGCGGCAAAATCTCAGAGTTCCGATCACTGAACATGGCAGCTGTAAGCCTTGTAAAGGCTTCCATTGCTGCCATGTTTTTGATTGGCCCACTTCCCAAGACGGAAGTGGGGAAACCTCCATCTTTGTACACCCTAATGCATTGTATATAGAATGCATTAAGCTGTAGAAATGATTGTGACCCCTAGTGGTGAAGTGTCCTACGGGAACTCACAGTTAAAAAAGTGTAATAAAAAAAAAGTATTAAAAGTTCAAATCACCCCCATTTCGCCATTTTACAAATAAAAAAATAATAAAAAAGTTACACATATTTGGTATTGTCGTGTCCCAAAAAGTCAGATCTATTAAAATATAACATAATGTATCCCATATGTTGAACACCGTATCAGAAAAAAAATTCCAAACATCAATATTGCGTTTTTTTTTGTCATTTTATATCCTATAAAAATTATAATAAAAGTGATCAAAAAAGTTGCATGCATTTCAAACTGCTAGCAGTAAAAAGTACACTTCACACTGCAAAAAATATATCCTCACTGACGTCGTAGGTGTTAGTACAAAAAAGTTATTGGTCACACAAAGTGGCGCCATTGCGCAAATTTCACAAATAGAAAGTGTTTGCCATTTTTTACCAAAACATAATGAAAACCATACATGTTTGGTATTGGTGGATGCGTATCAACCTGATACAGATAACTCATCATTATTACCAAAGAATGACCGATGTAATAAAAAATTCCTGCAAACATGGCGCAAGTACGTTTTTTATCACATTTTTCCCCACTTACAATTTTTCTGCCGTTCCCCAGCATATTCTATGGTAATATGAATAACACCATTGGAAATTACATCTTGTCCCGCAAAATAAAAGCCCTCATATGTCTAGGTAGGTGGAAAAATAAAAAAGTTATGGCTTTCAGAAGGCAAGGAGGAAAAAAATTTAGAGACATATTATTATGACCGTCTGTCAGGAAGGGGTTAACAAGATCAGGCCATCAATTAGAACGCGATATCAGTAAATAAGATTTTCGTATCCCGGTGTGTCCGGCAACTCAAGACCAATGAACGCATTTTAGTATCTTCTTCTGGAACGTGGAGCACACCTACATCTTACCCAGAGGTGCACGTTGGAGGTCTAAAGGAGCTGCAGAAATCAGACATCCTGGGGGTACAATGTTCCAAGGAGTAGCCTTTTCTACTATTTATAATTTATAATATTTATAATATTTTTCTATGTTGGACAGAAGTGGATTACAAAATTGAACTGGGAGAATAACAGGGTCCACCCGGCTTGGCGCGGATTTAAACGTTGCGCCTTCTGGAGACAGAAGAGATTCTTGTGATGGGTAAAGATATTTACCGGATGACGAGCCCCCTCAAAGGCCTGCTTGATGGCCAGTAGTTCCCGATCCCCGATGGTGTCTTTTTTTTCAGCAGGGGAAAAAGAATGCTCATGTCAGAGATCCTCCGGTAGGTCCTGGGTCTGACACAGAGTGGCCCGCTGCTGCCCTGTAGCACTGAGCTGGGCAGCAGAAGAGGAACGTACTTGGCTGGGGAAGCAGGTAAGGCGAGTATTATTGTTAATATTTTTAATGGAGGTTACCTGCCTGAGGGGACCTATATCTCTATACCTGCCTGGCGGAGGAGATCTATATCTATATACCTGCCTGCCTGAGGGGTATATCTGCCTGCCACAGGCAGGTATATATATCTATATACTTGCCTGTGCGGACCTATATCTATATACCTGCCTGCCTGAGGGGACCTACAGCTATATACCTGCCTGTGGGACCTATATCTATATACCTGCCTGCCTGAGGGGACCTATATTTATATACCTGCCTGTGGGGACCTATATCTATATACCTGCCTGCCTGAGTGGACCTCTATCTATATACCTGCCTGACTGAGGGGACCTATATCTATATACATGCCTACCTGAGGGGACCTCTATCTATATACCTGCCTGAGGGGACCCATATCGATATACCTGCCTTACTGAGGGGACCCCTATCTATATATCTGCCTGAGAGAACCTATATCTATTTACCTGCCTGAGAGAACCTATATCTATATAATTGCCTGAGGGGAGCCATATCTATATACCTGCCTGCCTGAGGAGAAATATCTATATACCTGCCTGACTGAGGGGACATTTCTATATACCTGCCTAACTAAGGGTGACCTATAATACCTGCCTAACTGAGGGACCTATATATGCTTCTAACTGAGGGGACCTATACATGCCTGCCTAACTGAGGACACCTGTATAGCTTCCTATCTTTCCTATCTGAGTAAGGACTTGCTGGAAAAGTGAGGATTCTAAGATATTTATGTCCAAATCTGCAGGGACAAGTGCTGGTCGGGAGAAGTCAGCATGGTGGTGTGGACCGTATGGAGAAGTAAAAAGGAATGTGAATGACACATCGGAGAAACGTCACCTGCGAGTCACTAAGGGCGACATGTCAGAAAAGTCAGTTTTAGGCACATTAAATCAGTGTTAAGTGCGCCAGAAAGTCCGATCCTCTCAAAATCTGGGTCAGGTATACCTTGCATATAAAACTGTAATTGCCCTAAAAAGGCGCATTGCCCTAAAAAGGCACATTTTCGCAATCCGGTACATTTCATATCATTGTGTGTATGTAATGCGCCTATTGAGGCGCATTGCGTTACGGAGGTGCACAGCGCACCATTTTTAGGCGCATTACAATGTGTCGTGCCCGGTGTATAATGCGCCTAGTTTTGGTGTACGACAGTTCATTTACATCAAGAATATGGCATAAAAAGTGGTTTTGCCGAAAAATAGACCAAAAAACTGGTGTTGGTGTGTTGGAAATGTTTGCCCTAAAATGAACTGAACATAATCACCTATAATGTTGCAAAGTGTAATGGTTAATATTCAGTAATGGTGTGGCAGTATTATTCAGGTCGTTATTTTGGTGTTGATATGTAGTCATAGTTTTGGTGGTATTATTCAGTCACTAGTGGTTTGGGGATATGTGGTCATGATGTGGCAGTATTTATTCTTAAAGGGGTTTTGCCACAACTCATTTTCATACCTCCTGTAATCTCTCTTCAGCCTGTGTGCTCAGAAGGGGCGTGTGTGAATTTGTTTGAATTTGCAGATTATGTGACCCAGCAGGTGACATTACCAGGCCTTTCCCTATGTAGTCCAAAATAAAGGTCTGTTTATATTAAAGCTGTGATTAGCTAGAGGTAATGCATTTGCTTTACAGCACAAGTGTCCTCGGTTCAAATCCCTTCAGGAACCAAACCGTGATTTTTTTTCTCTTTACACTGCACAGACCTGATTGAGGTTTTTTTTTTACTTTATTTTGCACTGTTTCACTAATTACAAGGAAACAGAGGAAAAGGAGTAGAGTGACAGAACCTGGGGTTTGAACACTCAATGGCTACCTGAGAGGATAAGTGATGTCTGAGCATGTGCAACCAGGACTGAGGAACTCTCAGCCCTGGTCAGATCCCCTGGAGACGAGCTGTAAACAATAGATCACTAAAGGAGCAGCTAAAACAAAAACGGTGCAGAATTTTTTAATAATAATGAATGGTGAAAATATTTGTTATTTCATTTGCAAACTTCCCACGTCAATTTTACTTCGTGGCAAAACCCCTTTAATTATTGGTAATTTTAGCCTTGGGATTCTGGTTTTAGCGGTGTTATTTGCTAACTGTACAACCATTATTTAGTGGCTTTATATACAGTACTTTGTGTTATAGCTTTGGATATATTTTTTTTCTATGAAATGTATCATTTGTGGTCCGGGAGGGACATATATTATTAGACCTTTTATGTTCACCACCCGTGCTGCAATTAGGTGAGAGAGACTCAGAAGCCCTACCGCTCCATCTTGATTACAGATTAGTGTGATGATGTCCTCACATCCGTCTGTTTAAGTTGAAGCAAGAATAGGCGGGGCACAGTGGGCCCCTAAAATAAACTCCTCTGGTGGGCCCTAGGCACCCCAGTCTGACACTGATTTGGTGCCTTTTTGTGTGAGGACCACCCAAGCCCCCACAGAAGAGGCAACAACTTCCAAGAAGAAAGGCTTCTCGGTATCAGGTTGGGACAGCACGGGTGCAGATGCGAAAGGTCAATTTTAACTTAGAGAAGGCTTCTTCGGCCGCAGGTGGCCATAGCTTTGGGTTGCCATACTTCTCGGTGAGTACCACAATCGGTGCCAACACCGTTGAGAAATGTGGGATGAATTACCTGTAATAATTGCCGAACCCCAGGAAACGTTCTATGGCCTGGAGACAGGACAGCGACTGCAGGACAGCAGACAGTTTAGCGGGGTCCATCTGCAGTCCCTTGTCAGAAATTATGTACCCGAGGAACGGAAGACTTGGCTGGTGGAGGAAGCACTTCTCCAGCTTGGCGTAGAGGCGATTGCTGCATAGATGTCTCAGGACTTGGCACACATGGATCCGATGGGACTCAGGCTAGTATACTAGGATGTCATCCGGGTAGACAACAATACAGGATGTCCCTAAAGATATCGTTGACAAATTCCTGGAAGACCACTGGAGCATTAGACAGCCCAAAGGGCATGACCAGATACTCGAAATGCCCATCCCAAGTGTTAAAGGCTGTCTTTCACTCGTCCCCCTCATGGATCTGAATGAGATTGTACGCCCCCCGCAGGTCAAATATAGAGAAAATTATGGCACCCTGGAGTCGATCAAATAGCTCGGTGATCAATGGTAATAGGTACCAATTCTTGATGGTTCTCTTATTGAGACCAAGAAAATCAATACACGGGCATAGAAAATTGGAAATTTGGAAGGGCTGGCGTAATAGAGGCATAGGTTCCCCTCATGCTGTTGGGCCAATTCTTGCGAAGTCATGTGGGCTCTGTTCACTTGCATGTCCTCTTCGGTGGCCGATTAAGACGATGGCAATGGTGGCCTTTGAAAGACTGGAGCAAGATGGGGTAGACGACATGGCCTGGCTGGTTCATGCCCCTGTTGGAGCTCTTCATGTCTCTTCAAAAAGTGCACATCAATCCGAGTGGCCAGGTGGATGAGCTCACTCAGGGAAGAGGGTCTTGAGTGGACAGCACGTCCTTTATCTGGCTGCAGAGGCCCTTCTTGAACATGGTTTTTAAGGCTGCTTCATTCCAGGACAACGCCGAGGTCAGGAGTCCAACTGACACAGGTTCAATAGAGCTGTCTTGAGCTGGTTCCTTGAAGATGCTGCAGAATTCCTGCAGGAATGTAGCGAGGTTGCCCATGACCAGATCATCTCTGTCCCAGAGAGGAGTAACTCAGGCCAGGGCTTTTACGGAGAGGCGGCTGACCACGAATGCCACCTTGGACCTTTCAGTCGAGAACTGATTGTTCATTAGTTCCACATCGAGAGAACAGTGGGTAATGAAGCCCCATCAAATTTCATCAGCATGGACAAACAGAGAGCACTGGCTGCCGCTGAGGAAGCCATGGAGGATGCTGCTGCTGAGTGGTTAGGAGCTGCTGCATCATGGCAGTTAGCTGGTTAAGCTGCTACGCCTGTTGCGCGATCTGCTGCGATTCTTCGGCCACGATGGTGGTGAGGGCAGCGACGCTCGACAGGGGCTCTTGGGATCCGGGGCCCCCAATGAACTGAACAGAAAAGGCTTAATGAATGGAAAGGCCTGGGAGTGGATTCCTGGACCACCGCAAGGGGTGGTTAAGCCACGCCGGGAGGGGAAACCCCTAAAATTTTTTCAAAATCACCAAGCTCGCTGCGGCAAGCCCAACCTGCCTTGCAGCAGGCTCTACCGGGTTGCTACCCCTGATGCGACTTGCTTGCAGTTCCAGCCGAGGTGTAGCAAAGGTAAAAAGTGGGGGAAGGCAGAAAAGGTCAGGACGGGCAAAAAGGTTCGGGGGTGAGGAACAAGCTAAGGGGTTATAGTACCAAAATGACAATAATCAAAAGGGAAAGGCCTAGAGCACTATTGATTTAGCAGGGAACCAAGGAAGGGACAGGACTTAGATAGGGTCAGCGGCCAGTGATACCAAATCACAAGCACACTGGCCCTTTAAATTTCACTGAACAGCAAGCGACAGGAGCGAGGTGAGGTGAGTAACGGACAGAACCGTGAGTGCGCCTGTGGCCCAAGACGCGGGTCGCGGTGCCGCTTGCAGCGGGAAGGGAGAGGGGTTTGGCCCCTCCCGATGGTTTACACCTTTCATGCTGAAACAAATTTCGGGATAAAAAACCCCTAAATGCATCTCACAGAATAAGGGTGGGTTCACACATTTTTACCATACAGCATGCTGTAAGTGTAAAATTTTTTTCTTAATGTATGGGCCCGGGAAACCTAAAAAAAAAGAAAAAAAAAACCCACAAAAACAATAAAAACAGTCTGTCACTCTCCTTGCCCCTCGGGAAAGGGTGGCATCACCTAGGTGACAGGTTCCCTTTAAAGCGAGGCTTCCCTCTGACTGATGTGCACAGAAATATACAAACAATGTTTTTTTTTCATCCTCTTTTTTTTTCCCATATTTTTTTTTTTCCAAATTTTTTCACCCTTTTTTTTTTTTTTTTTTTTTTTTTTTTTTTTTTTTTTTTTGCCGGGGGGCAGCAAGAAGGCTGGAAGCAGTCGGATTATCTGGTCGATGCTATTATTATTTTTTCCGCTGCTTCAGTATTGTGTGAGACCAGCAGAGAAGTTTGTGTTGCCCTTCAGGAGTTTTTCTCTAACTACATAATAGTGGGATAGAGGAACATTTCTCCTTCACGGTGTTAATGATGAAAGTAGCTCCAAATGTTATCATCCCCTGCAAAATATAAAGAAAGATTATAACTTGTCCGGAAGTATGACACAGCCAGGATTTATAACAAGGTAAAAATTGATAGGTAATAAAATGTTCTTGACTTATTTTTCATAGAGAAGAGATTGACAGTGATGCATCAAATAATAATTATAATCTTTATATGGCGCTGACATATTTTGCAGCACTCTATGCTATATGATAGAAAAATCTTCATCTCGAATGGCAGAATTTGGCACACCAGTCTTTAAAAAGTGCCCTTGTAAGGAGGCTCGGGGGGTCTTTGGGGCTACAGTAAAGTCACCCGATTCTAATCTCTTTTGGGAAAAGCCAGCTTTTTTTATGAGGGTACCCAGGTTCTGTCCCCTTGGTTTTTTATATGGTTTTGTCGGTATCAGTAATTCCAGGCCAGTTCTTTACTGGAGCAATATAAATGCTGGGTGGGATGACTGCTCCCATGTATACACTAATTTACTGTATTTTTCAGACGATAAGACACTCTCACCCCACACACACACAAATTTGAGGGGAAAATAGGGCTGCATCTTATAGTCCAAATGTACTATCTCATGCGGACAGGAGGCTGGAGAGGAGCGATGCTGGAAGAAGTCAGTGGAGGGGTTAAATCCCGCTGCCAGCCTGCCGGCCAGCATCGTCGCAGTACTGTATAGCCGCTTACAGCGGGAGGAGCCCTGTACCCTGTTGCGTTTGCACTTCCCTCCGAAAAACCGCCCCCCCCGCAATTAATTGTAAGGGAGGGGAGTGGGGCGGGGGGGGGGGCGATCAATTGCCATAGCAGTCAAAAGCCTCATGCAGTTCCATAGCTGCCATGTGTGTTTACTTGTTACACACTGCAACTTCATTGTTTAAATAGGTAATGAATAAAATATCCTATTTACAAGCAATTAAATGTCCTGCTGATTTGGGACAAGAGATTGGGCCCACAAATAGTCATGACCCTAGAGGGGGCTAAGAATTAAAGTAAAAAAGTTTAAAGAAAAATAAGATATTAAAAATTTTAAATCACCCCCCCCTTTACCCTTTTACAAAAAAAAAAAATAAAAGTTAAAATAATTGGTTTGTAAAAGTCCCCTCTATTAAAAAAAAATTTAAAATCAATTATCCTTTCATCGAAAACTTAGAAAAAATAAAAATCCAAATGCCAAAATTGGAATAAAAAGTGACCAAAAAGTTGCCTCTATCCCAAAATGGTACCCAATAAAAACTACACTTCAGCCCACACTTTTTGCTTTAATTGTTTTCAACCTATTTCCCTCCTCTAAAACTGTCTAATGGTGCGTTGCATCTGAAAAAGCCGTTAAGGGTATGTGCAATACAATTTTGGATATGTTTTAGATGTGTGTTTGGATCCGTGTTTCGAACCTTAAACTGACCCAAACACGCATCTAACAATGTGCAGTTTTATTAACATTGTTTTCCCATGGCATCTGGAAGCCAAATGAAGACTTCCACAGCTGTCATGTCAGTGCTTCTATTACTTTACTTTACCATTTTACAAATGAAAAAAATGAAAAAGTTACACATAATTTGTAAAATCTGCTTTTAAAAATTTCAATCATTAAAATAAAAATATTATTTATCCCCGTATGCTAACAATAGAAGAAAAAAAATTCCCACGGCCCAAAATTTTGGGGGGTTTTTTCATTTATGTCTTAAAAAAATTGGGAATCAAAAAGGAGCATAAAATTGCAGTATCTCAAAAAAGCTACCAAAAAAACTATTCTTTAGCCGCCAAAAAATCCCCTCATTCCCAAAGGGGGGAAGAACAGAAATTGAGCGACATGTATGAACGGAGCTGCGCCAGATACCTTGCGTCTTTTCAGCCCGATATCAGGCGCAGCCCCATTCGCTACATTTTTTTAAAATTTCCCCACGCCACCCAGGGCCCATTACAAAGCGCTGCGGCACTTTGTAATGCCTCCAACTGGGGGGCCGTGCGGAGGCGGGGTGGGGACTAAACCAAAAAAGCTAAATTTATAGCTTCCCACGGCCATTTTCAAAGTGGTATATCTACCAGGGAAATGGCCCTGGCACTTTAAAAGCACCTGATTATGACCCCCTGAAGCAGGTCCCTAAACCGGGCATTCAAGCCATTATTGGGGCAAAAAATTTGGCTTTAAAACGCCAAATTTCATACTGTTCCCAAAAAAACTATTGATACGAAAATGGTGAAGCACCACCCAATTTTTGAAAAACACCCCAATCGTAAGAACCTGCAGAATACAGATAAAAATCATTTATACAGAAGAGTGAACGCCATAAAAACAAAACGCCAGCAAACAAGATGCAAGTATGTTTTTTCACATTTCAAGCCACATACATTTTGTTTTTAGTACATTCTATGCTACAGTCAATGGCACCATTAAAAAGTACATCTTGTCCCGCAAAACTAAGCCCTTATATGTCTATGTAGATGGAAAAATAAAAAAGTTATGGCTCTTAGAAGGCGGGGAGGGAAAATATGAAAACAAAAAATATGAACCACGAAAAAAAGGGGGTTAAAAACTATTCCATTTAAGCTACATACACGTCACATTTCCAGATTCCATTTAATGTACACGACAAGCTGTACATGTTAAATAGATGCCTCTGATGGATGCCAAGTAGTGGCATCCGATAGCCATTGGGTCCCATTGTAAAAAAACAAACTATACATTTTTAAATAATGCCATTGTAAAGTATGGCGTGGGCTCCTGTACTATTCTACCCCTGTTTTTTGTGCAGTATACAGACATATACCGGACAAAAGGACATACTTGTGGCCTCTGCCAGGCCATTTAGTTCTATGGATATGTTTAGCACGTATCGGGAGCACACCTGCAATGCAATGCAAATGAGCAAGGACTACAAGGCAACAGCACATCTTAGAGCTGAAGCAGGCAGGGGCATGTAAGCCAAGCTGGAAGGGTAGGTTGAAAGACCATGTAAGCCTGCACTGTCCCCCATGACTATTTAACCCTAATTAGCATACATTGCACAGTACAGTTACACTTTGTAAAGTAAAACCAAAAATTCAGCGATTTCATTTTTGTGAGAGGGGTTTCCTTGGGACAAGCACACTCGGGAAAATACACTCCGGATTTTCCACGGTGGATTTGCTTGCAGAAAATCTACATTGTTTTACAGATCAGCACTGTTACTTATAACATAATCTCATCTCATTTTACTGTGGAACAAATCTGCGTGGAAACTGACCTGCAGCATGTCAATTTATTTATGACCACTTTCAACGTTGGCAGTATGTAGTTCATAAAGGAAGACGTGTGGGGGGGGGGGGTATTAAGGGTGTGCAGGCTTTTTTACACAACCCCTTATTGCTTTTCATGGGGAAAATGGAGAGTTTCAAAAATAAATGATTATAGGCTTTCAGCCCCAGGATGGCAGTAGTTCTGAAACTGTTTGTGGTGAAATGTGTATCGGGAGTGCACAAGTGGTGCCATTGTAGATGTGACCTGGAAACTGTGGAGCACTACATGACATTGATGTGAGAGGTAAATGTCGGCTACGAAGGAACACAAGAGCAGAAAAAGACACTATAGTGGAGCAGCTCACCACCAAAATGAACCAGAGGGACATCAGACGTGTGTCTATACCAACGTCTATACCTACTGTGTATGGGGCTCTAAAGCAGATGGATGGTCACTGCACCTCAACTAATGAAGTTTAATCGGCAATAAAGGCTTGAAGTTTCATGGCAATACTGGAATTTGACCTCTACTGATCGGTAAAGGTTTGTCTTCTCCAATGAGGCACGTTTTCTGCTCTATGGACGTGGATGGACGTTGTCATGTCAGGTAAGATACAAATACCTGCTACCATTGTATTGCTTATCGTCTGGGGAATATTTTTGGAGCATTCTCTTGACCACTTGTCCACATGGAAGGCGCTCTCAAATGATTTGGGTTTGAATCTATCATTGCAGATCACCTACACCTAAACATGCTGATTCTCTTCCCTGGAGCAGATGGGGTCTTGGAGTAAATCAATGCAACGTGTCAAACGGCCAGTAATCATGTTGTAGTCATGGGAGAACATGACGTAAAAAACAGCGCAGCAGGATGCGGTATTTTTTCTGTCTAAATGACAGACACCATGGTGGAAACCCAACAGACCCATTGTAATCAATAGGGTTCATCGGGAGCCGTGGGTGTCTGTAGTGAAACAGACGCCTAGGTTTTCACCTCTGCAGCTGAGGTTAAAAACGCAATCTCAGACACGGATGTGAACCAAGCCTAAAACTTAACATAATTAAAAGAGAATTATGCTGACAAAACAAAAGCTATTAGGGAACTCCATAGGCGTATTGGAAAACACAGTGACATATGACACAAAAAATATACTCGAAGTGCAAGACATGTTACTAACATGCGAGGAGGTGGGGTTGACAGTATTGGGTTTATGGGTTTCGATCATGTTCGACCACCTGTAAGAGGTGGAAACTGGGACAAAATGTTGTTACAAAGGGAGACACAGTGGATCTTCAGATTGAAGGCCATTTCTTCCCAAGGCTTAAATCGTTTGGACTTTTGTTGTTTTATATGACCAATAGCATTAGGTTCATTGGAGTCTCTTCTCCAATACTGGAGAATGGAGTCCATACTCACCTGTGGTCCATCTACATTTACATTTCTGTGTGTGTGTGTGTATATATATATAAAGACAACTAGAGAAAAATGAGATCCTGCGGCGCCCAGTGCTCATGTAGTTGTAAAAAATTACTGGGATTAGCTAGTATTGGTAAAAAATTTTATAAAATTTAAATTGTACCCAATACTTCCAATTATTAAAAGATATATATATATCAAACCCAAACAACTTAAAACATACAATAGCTCAATGTGTTTCACACCAAAATTCAGCGCTTCCTCGGGGGTGAGAAACAATCCAAAAGTGAGCCCTTATATATGGGGACGGGTAAGTACTCAATGCATCTCATTGGTTAAAGACGTTTGTTTTCACATTAAATGCCAGAATGACCACCCCATTTCAACCAATTAAACTTTCTTCTAGAAACTCTTATATTATCTATTGCTCATGATGTATAAAAGCTTTTACTCAAATTAAATAACAATATCCTTATTAAAATTTAAAACATTATAAATACTTTCAATAAAATATGATGCTACAAACTAAAACAACTTTTATCACGTTAATTACCAGTTTTCCAAATATAAAAATACAATAAATATTTTTGCCAAATTATTATCATTAGTGGTTAAATGGGCTATATTATTAGGTTTCTGTAATTCATTAAGACCCTCTGGGTGTATCGTTTTTACACGGTACATCCAATAGACCTCCTTGCGCTGAAATTTATCTGAAACCTATTAGAACAATTAGCGGGGAATTCTGTTCAATGGGGTAAAATGGAAATGGCCCGAAAAGTCGCCATTAGACACTCGTGCAAAGTCGGGAGACCCCCTGTCTTGTGTCTCCTTTTTTTGACTTGCCCTGGGGCCATTCAATTTTGACATGAAGGGGGCACCTTGTCGACCTATATATTGTATTCCCACATTTGCATTGAATCAAATAAATTAAAAAACTACTGTAACAATATAAAAACTATTTTATATAAAATACTTCTTTAGTTGTATTAGAACTAAAATGGTCAGTTTCTAGAATACAAAAACAACCACAGGCATCCAGGTCGCCCACATTAAAAGCTTCCTTTATTAACAGATTGTACCTCTTCACCCAGTTCTGTTGCTTAATTTACTGGGTGCTACCAGGATTTTAAGGTTTGGGAGCCCTCCCCAAAAAATAATATTGGGCTTCTCTGGAATTACAGGGGCTAAATAAGGGTCTTTTTTCAACAGATGCCAGTGTTTTTTTGTAGAATGTTCTTTATTTTACTATGGGAAGTATTATACTTCGTAATCAACGAGCACTTAGAGAAGTTCTGATTCTCTACTTTTTTAGATACAGGTTATTAAACATTGTTGTTGTGTAAGACTCTCTATTTTTTTTCCTCAGCATCTTCCAATAGCTTCCTAGGGTAATTCTTTTGTAAGAGTCTCTCTTTTTAAAATATTACCTGTTCTTTATTTTTTTGGAGTCATCCGTACAATTTTTTTCATACGTTTTCATCTGGCAATAGGGATACTTTTTAGCTACGGTTTGTGATGTGCACTATTTAAAGTTTAGAAACTATTAATATCTTTCAGTTTTTGAAGAAGGTTCTGTTATAAATTTTGTGTCTCCTTTGCTGGATAATCAAGTCAAGAAATTCTATGGAATGTGCGCTTTTATGGGACACAAATGTTAAAACTCCAATATTTCCATTAAGGTGGTCTACAAATTCTTCCATTTCTTCCTCCGGCCCTTTCCAGATAATAAAAAATCATCTATAAATCTTTTGTATATCAAAAATTTTGTTAAAAAATGGACCTAAATAGATGAAAATCCTCCCAAAACAACTCATGAAGAGGTTTGCATAAACCGCCCATTTTTGTACCCATGGCAGTTCCCCCTTTTGCTGCCCGTACCAAATGTCCTCATATTTAAAATAGTTTTTTTTCTAAAATAAAATTTTATCCCCGTTAATAAAACTCCTTAAAAGATTCAGGCATGGGTTTGGGTTAGAATTCAAAATAGCCGACATACATTGTATCCCCAATTTGTGCGAAATGTTCCGTTGTATAGGGAGGTTACATCCAAAGTTAAAAAATTATAATGTAATTCTGGTTTAAAATTTGATAAAATAGTTATTAGCTGCCCAAAATCCCTTAAAAAACTTTTTAGTTTTTATTACATAAGCTGTGCAGCCACCTATCGATAAAATGGGACAAAAATTTCCCTTTTAAAAGAGTTAAAACCCCTGAATTATAGGCCATCCGGGAGGTTTTCTGTTATTTTTGTGCAGCTTAGGGGGGTGATTAAAATGGAAACGTTTTGGGTTCAGGTATATGAATAAACAATTTTTGTGTTCTTATCTATGTCCCCATTTTTATAGGCTATATCCACAATTTCCATACAGCTTCCTATGAACCTTTTTGGGAGGGTCTTCGTCACATGTGATATAGTACTTAGAATTTGACAAAATGTTTATGGATTCCTCATGGTAGTCATTACGGTTCATAATGACTATCCCACCCCCCTTATCTGCAGGACGGATTACAATGTCCCTAATTTCCTGTAAAGATCTAATTGCGGCTTTTTCATCTCTAGTTATATTCTTATTGCTTTTTTGTGGTCCCATAAGGCGGAATTCTTCCACAACTAATTCATGGAATGTCCTTAATAAGTGACCCTGCCCCTATTTGTAGTACAACCAAGCCAGGTATAGTAATATTACTGGTTGCGTGCTATCCTGCTACTAGCATATCACACTATTTGGGCGCCTGTCTCTTTTTCTTTTTGTTTGTTGTGGAACCGGAAACAATCTCAGTGTTTGCCGGTGAAAGACTAAGGCTGCCGTGGTGTGGCATCTGCAATTTCTCTGTGAGATCGCTGCTGAACATCGTAATTACTAACATTGGAACGGCTGGTTGAGGAAACTACACCTATCATCTAATACCGAATTGAGAGTTGTGCCTCTAAACGTAGCTCAACTCGAGAAGGTAAAAAGTAAATTAGCGCTGTTTGCCTAGTTTACCTGTACTCGCTTCACTATTGTGCTTTTTTTTTTTTGTTTGTTCTCACACCGATGTGTGCTGTGATGTGGGATCTGGAATTTCCTTAGAGATCGCTGTTAAACATCGTAATCACTAGCAAATGAAAAGGCTGGGTGAGGAGACTTACGCCCGGCACATAATACTGAGTTGAGAGTTGTGCCTCTAAATGCAGCACAACTTGAGAAGGTGAAAAGTAAAATAGTGCTGTTTGCCTGGTTTACCTGTACTCTCTTCACTATCGAGCTTTTTGTTTTTGTTGTTTGCTCCCACACCGAGGGCTGGAGAA
Organism: Phyllomedusa bahiana; assembly: GCA_025379985.1. Lineage (NCBI taxonomy): Eukaryota > Metazoa > Chordata > Amphibia > Anura > Hylidae > Phyllomedusa > Phyllomedusa bahiana. The sequence goes on from JAODAL010028183.1 coordinate 39,221, forward strand.
TCTATAGAGAAGGCTTTTAGAAGTGAAACAACGAAGGATCTCTATAAAGGAAAATCGGCACCATCACAGCCTTGCTTAATGGGAGGCAGTTGCGGTCTGACTACTCTTTGAGCTTTGAGGAGACACATAGAGGAGTGGATTAACAACCCTCATTATCCTCCATAAACGAAGTTGAGAGTTGTGCCTCTGTAGTGTTGCACAACCAGATAAGGCAAGTGCATTGATTATTGTGACGTTTTCTCTTATGATTACTGTCTTCACGATTGTGTGCCTATTTTCTCTCCTTTTTTTATATAAATATTGAGTGGAGGATTATTATTTATACTACACCTAAGTGGAATTTAAATTGGAATAGCAGCTATGGATTACTTCAGAAATCGGTTTCAGACCAGGGAAAATTTCCTGAGGCAGCTCACTGAAGATCAAGAGATCACCATTTATATGGACACACAGACTAATGCTGTTTTCTCAGAAGAGGATACGGTAAATATGACTTCTCTTTTTAATCTCTTGGAGCGCAAAATGTATTCAGAGATTCAACACAACATTGACATTATGTTTCTCAATCTATATGCCCAATTAAAAATTATCCCTAAGGGTTTACATATAGACATTGCACCCACATTTCAGAACGATGAAAAATTTGTCTCTGAATGGAACAATGTGACAACAGCTTGTTCTCTGACCTTGATTAGCCTTTTAATCAGTAAAAGAAGGACTTTAGTAGAACAACTCACAGAGGATATAGAGTCCATCATAAAGGAGCTAACAAGGTTTGAAGAACATAGAGATTTTAGTAAGATCAACAGTAGAGTCGCAAATGAAACGTCTAAGTATGAGAGTAACATTTTCAATCGTAAAAAAAACAAAACTACAAAGGGACAAGGTTGTGAATACCAAAAAATTAGAGGGGCAAATAGATAAAACTGATAAAACAGATGATTTAGGGTCTCATATCTCTGATCAACCAAAATCTTTAGATCGGGGTTATTACAACAACATAATCATAAACCCGTTATAGGTCCAGGAAGCCCTCTTATGTAAATTCCAAATATAAACAGGGGTTTGGAATATAAAACTGATTAAAATAGCACAGTATAAAAAAAAGAATCAAATTTTGAATCGGGGAAACCCAATAGAAAATTTTTTAAAATTGAGTAACATAAAATTAAGGAGTCAGAAGTGACGGGGCTTGTACGGATGAAAAAACCCTTTTAAACCCCCAAAAATTTCCCACTAAATAAGTCCCCTCTTGTAGAAAATTTGGTGAACACTATAAGATTACAATTTTATGGGAGAAAGGGACCTAAAGAAAAATGCCCCTAAGAAGGCTTTCTCAAAATGAAAATTCTAGTGAGGTTGTTTCCCCTGCCCGGGAATCCCACATTTTTCATTTTTAAAAACGTTTCCCCCTTATTTTCGTTTTGGGAAACAAATGTCTATGGATAAGATGACGGGAATTTGAAAAAAACAGGTTTTGGTTTATTCCCTTTTTGATCAGATAAAAAATAAAAGATGGGGGTTGTTAAGGCCTTTGGATTTTACTTTTACACATCATTAATGCCCTTCTTTTTTTGGAAAGCAACACAAAAGGGGCTTAACCTAGGGTTTACATCGAGAAAAGCCGTATCTCTTTAATTGATTTGCCCACTAAATAAACCCGGGGAATCTTTGATTTAATTTAACAAAAAAAAGGCAAAAGGGATTTTAAAGAAAAAATTAGATAAAAATGATGAAAGATATAGGGGGGATAAGGGGAAAGGGGGCCCAATTTTTTATCACAAATTATTTTAATTGGGAAACTTCACAAAACAAACTTGGGGGAACAATGAAGTTTTCACACCCTCCAATACCTCTACGGGCCCCTTTTTTTAGCCCCATGGATTTTTCACCACTAAACAGGACAAATTCACAGAAAAGCCAAAAAACCCCTCTAAAAAAAAAAGGTTTATAAGGAAAGAGGGTTTGGGGCCAAGTGGAAAAAAAGGGTTGCAAGAAAAAAACCTAAAAAAACCCAAAAAGAGGGAACATAAATATTTATGAAAAGGGTTATCACACAGGATAAAACCAAATTAATAAAAATTTCCATTTTTAATCTATCAGCCCATACTTTATTGTAGGGGAAAATTTAAAACCTATTGGCTAAAGGATTTTACTTTTGTCCCCCCAAATGTTTGGTTTGTTTAATTTTTGGAACTATTCCTTGCCCTTTAAAATCAGTTAACCGAAAATTTTTAACTTTAAACACGATTTTTTAAAATTTAAACCCCGTTTAAAACGGGTTTAAAGCAGCGGATGAAGAAAATTTTCAACGAAAAATGGGGCAAAATTTTGGTTTATTGCACCTAAATAAAAAGTTTTACCCAGCCCCAAGGCAGGGTCACTTATTTAAGGGACATTCCTTAAATTTTATTGGGGAAGAATTTCCGCCTTTTTGGGACCAAAAAAAAAGAAATAAGAATATAATTTTGAGATAAAAAAAGCCCAATTAGATCTTTACAAGGGGAAATTTTGGGAAAATTGTAATCCGCCTGAAATTTGGGGGGGGGTTTGGGATAGCCCCATTTTTGAACCTTTAAAGGGACTACCATGAGGAATTTCCATAAACTTTTTGTCAAATTCTAATTACTATACCCACCATTTTAAAAGAAGTTTCCCCCAAAAGAAGCTCATAAAAAAGGCTGTATAAAATTTTAAAAAGGGGGTATAGCCAAATTAAAAAGGGGGCCCTATAGATAAAAAAACAAAAAAATTTTTTTATAACATAAAACCAAAACTTTTCCCTTTTTTTTTTATCCCCCCCCCTTTAAGCTGCGCAAAAAAAAAAACAAAAACCCCCCCGGGAAAGGCCTTTTAATTGCAGGGGGTTAACTGTTTTAAAAAGGGCAATTTTTTTCCCATTTTATCGAATGGTGGCTGCACCCTTTTATGTAAAAAAAAATAAAATTTTTTTAAGGGATTCGGGGCCAGCTAAAAAACTTTTTTATAAAAATTTTAAAACCAAATTACTTTTATTTTTTTTTTTAACTTTGATGTAGTCTCCCTATACACGAATATTTCGCACAATTTAGGGATCCCAATTTGTATGTCGGCTATTTTAAAATTCAAACCCAACCCCCTAAATTTTTTAAGGAGTTTTTTTTAAAGGGGGAAAAAATTTTTTTTTTTAAAAAAATTTAAACTAATTTTGAATATGAGGACATTTGGTCTGGCAGAAAAATGTGACCCCCCATGGGAAAAAAAAGGGTTTGGGGTTTTAAATGAAAAACCTTTTTCATGATTTGTTTTAAAGGGGGAAAGGTTAAATCTATTTTGGTCCTTTTTTTAAACAAAAATTTTAAATTTAACAAAAAAATTTAAAAAATGATTTGTTTTTTTATTTGGAAAAGGGGCCCGGAGGAAAAAAGGGGAAAAATTTTGTAGACCCCTTTAAATTTGGAAAAATGATTGAGGTCAAAATTTTGGTGCCCCCTAAAAGCGCACATTCCATGGGAATTTTCCTTGGGATTGATTTAAAGCAAAGGAGAAAAAAAATTATTAACAAAAACCCTTTCAAAACTGAAGATTTTAAAAATTTATAAATTTAAATTATTGCGCATCCAAACCGGGCTGAAAATTTTATCCCCTATTCCCCAGATGAAACGTTTTGGAAAAAAATTTGTACGGATGACTCCAAATATAAAGAACAGGTGAATATTTTAAAAGAGAGAAATATTACAAAAAAAATTTTCCCTAGGAAGCTAGGGGGAAAGCTGAGGAAAAAATAGGAGTCTTACACAACAACAAAAGTTTAATACCTGCAAAAACTAAAAAAAATAGGGGAAAACAGAAATTCTCTAAATGCTCGTTGATTTCGAAGTAAAAATTCTTCCCATAGTAAAAAAAAAGAACTTCAAAAAAAACACTGGATTTTGTTGAAAAAAGAAACCCCTTTTTTAGCCCCTGAAAAATTTCCCGAGAAGCCCCCCAAAATTTTTTTTTTTAGGGGGGCTCCCAACCTTAAAATTTCCCGGTTGCACCCAGTAAATTTTAAAGGGAAAAGAAAAAGATTAAAAAAGGGTTAAAAAATCGTTAAAAAAAGGGAAGTTTTAATGTGGGCGCCCGGTTCCTGTGTTTTTTTTTTGTTTTCTAGAAAAATGACCATTTTTAGTTCTAATACAACTAAAGAAGAAATTTTTTATAAAAAAGTTTTTTAAATTTTAAACCCGTAAATTTTTTAATTTATTTGATTTTAATTTCAAAAGTGGAATTCAGTCAATAGGTCGAAACAAGGTGCCCCCTTCATGTCAGATTTTAATGGCCACTGGGGGAGTACAAAAAAAAGGAACACAAGAAAAGGGGTTTTCCCGCTTTTTCAAGACGTCATTTAAAGGCGAAATTTTTTGCCATTTCCATTTTTACCCTTTTAACAGGTTTTCCCCCCTAATTGCGTAATTTGTTTTAGATATTAAAGCGCAAGGAGGGCTATTTATGTTTTCCCGGGTTAAAAAGATACACCCAGAGGGGTTAAAAGGAAAAATTTAAAAAACCATAATAATAAAGCCCATTTGACCACTGGTGATTAATAATTTTTTCAAAAATTTAAATTTTATTTATATAAATTTGAAAAAAATGGTATTAACGTGATTTAGTTTTTTTTTTTGTTTGTAGCATCATATTTTTTATTGAAAGTATTTATAATTTTTTTAAATTTTAATAAGTATTTTTGGGATTTATAGAGTAAAAAACTTTTAAAACAGCATGAGCAATAAAAAAATATAAGAGTTTCTAGAAGAAAGTTTTTTTTTTTTGAAAAAGGTGGGCCTTTTTGGCATTTAATGTGAAATAAACGAAATTTTAAACCCAAAGAATGCATTGAAATACTTACCGGTCCTCATATATAAAGGGGTACTTTTGGGGTTTGGGTTTTTCCCCCCCTTTAGGAAACCTTTATTTTTTTCGTGAAACACAATTTAAGGGAATTTTTTATGTTTTAGGGGTTGGGGTTTTAAAATATTATATCTTTTAAAAATTGGAAGTATTTAGTATCCAAAACTTCCAAAAAAATATAAATTTTTTTTCCAATAAAAAGCTAATCCCAAATAATTTTTTTACAAATTTCAAAGAGCACTGGGCGCCGCAGGGGGGCTCATTATTTTTTCTAGTTGTTTTTTACATTACCCCCGGGTTTTTTTAAAAAAGGGGGTTTAAAAGGGGGGGGAAGGAGGTCGGGTTTGGCCCGCCGTGCATAAAAGAAGGTAAAAACTCTCATTTAGAAAACCCAAAGGGGAAGTCGGGATTTTTTCCCCCCATTTGTAGTACAACCAAAACCAGGGAAAAAAATATTTTTTACAGTAAGGAAAGGCAATGATTTACTCCCGCAACTTCTGTAGACTTGAGTAACGTATTAAAAAAATTGAAACTTTATTAGACCTTTTTAAAAATCCATATTGGGGAAAATCCCAAAAAATTTTAAAAGCCCTGGAAGCGTTCCAACCCACGCGTTTCGGGAGGCGTGGGCCCCTTTAACATGGTTTTGACGCAGTTTGACATGATTTTTCCCTTTAAATATTTTTTTTCAAGGGGAACAACCAATCATTTGTTTTAAAATTTTTTTCAACATTAAAAACTTTTTACATTTGTATTTTAAAAAACTAAATTTGCTGTGGTTTAGCTAAACTTTAAAAATGAAAACAAAGAATATCATGGCGCTTATTTAGTTCTAACGGAACCTTTTTGTGTTCAGGCGGAATATCCAAAAAATGCCTCCCCGGGGATAAAAGTTTTTTCCACAGGTCACCTACTCTTGTGGGACAAATTACAACCTAAATCACATTGCAACCTAAATTGTACTAGTGTTCCCCTCATGGCATTCATAGAAATGTCTTGGCGCCATGGATACATTAATTGCAGGAGTTCTTTTTATATCTGAGAGGTGTCGGCATATGCGGGTTTTGAGATTTTTACTACTACAACCCACATATTGTAGTTTACAGAGGGTGCATGTTATTAAATATACAATATTGTTAGTATTGCAATTTGCATATGATAAAATTTAAAATTTTTCCCCTGTAGTCATGGAGGAGAATTCTTTAGTGCACTGTGCATACTTGCACGTTGTGCAACGTTGTCTTCCACAGCGGTAAAAACCTTTAGTTTTTAACCAATGTGGGTGGGAGTTTTTATTTGTTCTGAAAAGACTCGGTGATAACAGATTTCCTAATGTGGGAGCTCGTCTCGAGATAAATCTGATGTTTTTGACAATCTCACGGATGTTATCCTGTCTGCACAGAAGTGGAAGATTATTTTTAATAATTCTGACAATTTTATTGTATTGTGAACTATATGTCGTACTAAATACTATATTATTTTGTTTATTGTTAGTATCTCTCTTCCTTTTTTTATATGTTAATAGATCTTCTCGTGTTACCCGTGCCACTTTTTTTATAGCTTGGTTTAAAGGCTTTTCTGTATACCCTCTCTGTCTTAGCCTATCAATAGCTTTCTCCTGTTCTACTTCAAATATTGCATTAGTGGAGTAATTACGTTTCAAATGAATTAATTCACCATATGGGATGCTATTTATTACGTGCTTAGGATGTAATGAATCTGCTTTCAAAATCGAATTTTTGTGCTGTACTTTTCCTATAAGGGGTCACCAAGATCTGATTATTCTCCATGCCCCTAAGTGACACATCCAAAAAAGCTATAGTATTCTCGTGCCAGTGTGAAGTAAATATCAAGTTATAATCATTGTGATTGATGTACGTCAAAAAGAAATCTACCGATGGTAACCCGTCCTCCTCCCACACCAGGAGGAGGTAAACAATGAAAACCCCCATACCACCTGATTTTGGGGAGGAAAAGGGGGCCAACCCACCGGAGAACGGGAAATTTCCTTCCCCCCCAAGCACTCAAATATATGTTTGCGATTTTTGGGGTTTAGTTTTTGGGCCCCCATTGATGCGCCTCTTCTCTGAAGTTAATTTTTTCCCCCTTCAAATGGAAAAATTTGGGTTTTTTTAAAAAAGGAATTCCACACTCTTTACTTTTAATTCATTAAGGGACATCCTTTTATAGCACTTTTGTTTCTAAAAAAATTTTCAAAGCACAAAAATCCCCTCTGCGTGTGGGATGGAGGGGAAAAAAAGGTCCCACCACATCACACGACAGCCAGGAGTAGCTACTTTCCCCCTTTAAATTTTTGACATAACTGATATTTGACTTTTTTTTGTCTTGAATATGGCCGGGTATCATCTTAAAAAGGGGCTGAAAGGAAGTATCTACCCCAAATTGCCCTATTTTTTCAGTTACTGACCTATGCCGCTTACAAAAACCCCCCCCCCCCCCCCCCCTCGCAGGGGGGGGGAAGGGGAAAACCCTTTTTTAAGTATTTTCGGGGGGGGGGAGTGCAGAATGGGGGACTACAGGTTTTTGTACAAAAAATTTTCCCCCAAAAATTTTTTTGGGTTTAATAGCCCCATTTATATATTTTCATCTAAAAAAATCGTTTTATTTTTTGGGTTGAATTTTTTTGGGCCCTGGATCATTCTTTAAAAGGAAAAATAGGTTTCCAGACCCGCCCAGAAAAATGCTTCATTTAAATTTTATACAAACCGGGTTAAATTTTACAACCCCACCCCCCTTTTTATGGGGCTTATAATAAGTCGTTTTTTCTTGTAAAATTTCTTGATTGCTTTTTTTTTTTCAATGGTTTTAGTTGGAGAGGGTAGAAGCTTTTATTTTTTTTTTTGAAAAATGGGGGGGGGTACTTATCATGGATTTGCAGTTTATTTTTCCCCAAAAGTTTTGTAGTAAATATAAAAAGCAAGTTTTTTTCTATCTATAAAGAGTATCATATTGTGGTTCGTTAGATACTGTAAACTGGGAGAGGGTTTTTCCCTATTAAATTTTTTTTCGTTTTGGGTTTTTAAATCATCCTGGCAAAAAAGAAATTTAAAGGTTAAGAAAACCTTGCCAAAATTGTTTACATCCAGTTTAAAAGGGGGTTTTTTTAAAAGGCCAAAAATTTTTGTTTGGGACATAGCCTAAGCCTTTGAGAGTACGGAAATTTTTTGTTTCAGGGAAGAATGTAACTTGATAAGGGTTTATAACTGGGGTTTTTTTAGTTTTTTTTCGTCTCCGAGTGGTTCTGGGGTTGTTTCCTATGTTTTTTCCCACCTCTCCGGCTCCGTTTTTTGACCCTTTATTATTTATTTTTCTCTGATATTGTTTCTTTTTTGTACTGGATTCTTCCAAGTGACTTTCTGATATATCTGAAGTATCTTCTGATGTAGATGGATTAATGGTTTCCCCAGATAAATTCAAATCTGCAAAAGATACTTTATTTTTCCTTGATACGTTTTTCACAAATGCATGAGTGCCTTGGCTCTTTAAGATGGATTGCGGTTTTCTTTCCAAGAACCAGGTATACACCATGTTTTTCTCATAATCATGCGTATCCCGGATACATTTTTTATTTTTATATTGCATGATAATACTTTCCATTTTTTCCAAATTTTTGTTCAACTTCTCCTCCAGGCTATTATACGTTGGTAATGCTTTTAATGGTTCAAGAGAAGTTTTTATCAATGCAATTTCTTGGTTAGTGTGTCGCAACATGTTCTCTTGTGATTGAATTAATAATGCCATCAATCTTTTTTTTTTTTTAAATTGAAAGTTTTATTAAATTTTTAACATAGGTAAAGAAGACATTGCACACATGTACATTTTAACAAAGGCATTCAGCATACAAGCCTAACAATGATTCTCTAATGAAGAAACTTGAAACAGTTACGTTGAATATGCCGCATTTGAAAGTCCATAGAGTTGTAGAGGAGAAAGCTGTAGCCTTAAGTGCTAATGTCAGAGCTTCCAAAAAAACATTGAAGTCTACTTTTTAAGTCAAGAACATACAGAGACTTTAAGACAAAGAAACAGGTAGCGGTACATACAAAGGAAAGAAGGGTAAGGGGGGGTGGGTGACCACGTGGGATAGGCTTCATGGGGCCCAAACTAGGGCTATAAAATTTTTCGTGGTGCTTTAAACATCCCATGCAAACCACCCCCTTCTCAACTCTCTATTTTTCATGTAGGGGGCCGTTAAATATTCTACGCCTGATCTCTGCCACTCTTGGCTTAGGCCCCCCTCGGCGGGTGGCGCTGTCTGGCGCCATCTCCCCAAATCAGGCACCGGGGCCGCTTAGAATTGTAGCTTTTAGAGAAGAGTAAACCTTAGAGAACCCTGTCCGGCCATTCAGCAGGTGGGGTTGGGGGGGTCAAGGGGAATTTTTACCTTAAACCCGTGTAGGAGATTCTGCACTTGCAACCAGAACCCCCTAAACTTCGGACAATCCCAGAAATATGAGGGGCGCCCCGACAGGGGAGTGACATCCCAACGGGTCTGGGGCAGCGTGGGTTCCCTTATGTAGGACTTCAGGGGTATGGTACCGAAGCATTATTTTGTATAATTTTCCTTATATTAGTGCATGTCGAGGACTTGGCCGCCCCCCCTTTTCCAAATGGCTTCCCACGTCAAGTAGGGAATGCCCCTCCCCTAGGTACGATTCCCACTTCACCAGTATTTATGTGTCGGGGCTCGTGGGAGCTGGGTCTGAGAGAATGGTGAAAAGTGCGAGATGAGCCCTTAGGGAGTGACCGCCTTGCATATCTGTTCAAATCGGGTTGGTATAGATAAACGGGATTGCCAAACATAGAAAAAAAAGTTGCGATTCTCGGGAGTGAAATCTCATCTTTCTGGGGTTAAATAGTCTTCTGGAGATAAAAAATGTATCATCCCCGGGCCCCCCAGCCCTAGAAATTGTCCACGAATGGGAAAAACCCATGCCCCACCCAGGGCCCCCCACAACCCCTCGCGACCCCAGGGGGGAGCGGGGGTGTACACAAAAAGGGGGCCTTGGGGAAAGCCCCGAAGCCAGTTTAAATTTATTTTTACACGGGCTCCAAATCTCTGGGTAAATCGATAGGGCCCAACAGGACCCCCAGGTTAGGCAAGGGCGGAGTGAAAAGGGAGTGAATTCGGATGGATTGGGGCGAGCCAAAGCTTCTCTATCTCCATCCATTTAGAGTGCGCTTGAAGGGTAGACCATGCTGGGATGCGACGCAGGTGGGAAGCCCAATAATAAAGGAGGACGTCAGGGACGGCCAAACCTCCCTTCTGTTTACTAGCTAAGAGTACCGTTTTGGCAACCCGGTGCCGACCCTTTGCCCATATAAACCGAAGGATGGCTGCCTGGATGGAGCGCAGCTCACCCATAGGGACCGCTACCGGGAGAGTCTCAAAAAGAAAAGGGGATTTTGGGGGGAGGATAGACATTTTAACTGCGTTTATCCTCCCAAAGAGGGAGAGCGGAAGGGAATGCCACCTGGAGAGCAGATTCTTTATTTCCTTAAATAGCGGGGGAAAGTTTGCACTATAGAGTGAGCTATACTGAGCCGTAATCTGCGTTCCCAGGTATTTGAGTGAGTGCGGTTGCCACTTAAAGGGGTAATTGTGTTTAAGAGAGACTAAGGCTTCCTGGGGAACATTTATTGGGAGGGCTTCCGTTTTAGTGGTATTTACTTTGTACCCAGAGAGAGTTCCAAACTCGGCAAGGAGGGAGTGGACGGCCGGGTAGCGAGTGTGCATTTCCGTAACTCAAGAGGATGTCATCTGAAAAGGGGGGACAGTTTAAACCCCCTGCCCCTGACCTGGATCCTTTATGTCGGGTTGGCTCGTATGGCGCTGCAAGGGCTCGATGCAGAGCGCAAAAAATCGGAGAAAAAGGGCACCCTTGTCGGTACCTTATGGATCTGGAAAACTTCTGAGTGCATGAGGCAGCTTAATGGAACGGTTGGGAGCTTATAAGCCTTTTACTGCCGTCAGGAAGGCCCAGAAAAACCCAAATGTCGACAGTGTTTAAAAAAAGGAACGGCCCTTAGCCTGTCAAACCCTTTTTCATCCAGGCCAAGGGGAGAAAGGCCCGCCCCGATTGATGATTGACCGCGTACCAGGTAATTGTACGCCTCGTTTAATCCCCCCCCTGCCGAAAAGGGAAAAAAACCCACCTGGTCCCTGTGAATTTTTGGGGGGAGCCAGGATTTAGTCTTTAGCAAAATTTTTTGTAATATTTTCGGGTCCGAATTGGGGGGGGCAATCGGTCTTTAGTTGGCGCTTTCGCAGGGTCCTTGCCTGATTTTTGGGGTGAGGGTAAAATGGGAGGGGGACTTTGACTCGGGGACGGGAGCCCCTTCCTTAAAAATTATAAGCTGAAAAATTTACGGTGCTAGGGTGTCCGAGATACCTTTAAAGTATGGGGTACGGGAGCCATCAGGCCCGGGACCCTTTACTGATGGGGGGCCCCTTAATGCCCTCCAGCAGCTCCTCCATTGGGATGGGGGCCCCCCTAACGGGGGCTAAACCCCTCCCAGGGGGGGGCGTCAGTGAGCATTGGCGCAGAAGCCCCTTTTATAGTTTTTGGGCTCTATCCCCCAGGGGGAGGTGAGGGCGGGGATAAAGTCCGAGAAGAAATTAAGAACATTTTAAAGAAATGAGTTGGGTCAATTCAGGTACCCTCTTTATCTCTAAGGGCCTGTGGTAGAGTTTTGCGATTTTCCTTTAAAACTGCCTAGCTAGTATTGTGTTCTTTATTTCCAAATTTGTAGAACTTTCGTTGGAGTAGAGGGGGATTTTTCCTCCCTTTCGGACGCTTTGTCCTTCAGGTCGTTACGTTAGACTATGGGGCCCCGGGTAGCCACCCGGGGAACGGGACATCCTCCCCTTTTAACCTCTTCAGGGGCGCCCGCAGGGCGCGGATTTTCTGAATAGTCTCTTTTTAAATGTGGCCCCAGCCATTCGTGGCCCCGAAAAAAACCCTTTTGGGCTTCCCACAGGATAGAGGGCGAAGAGACCGAGCCCTCATTAAGCTCAAAGTATGAGGAGAGGGTTTCGGGTAGTGTCTCGCTCTGGGTGGGTCTTTTAAAAGGGGGCCCCGTTTAGGCGCCATGGGATGAACGATTGGGGGGACTGGAAGTCAAAATCGGCCGTGACTGGAGCATGGTCGGACCAGGTAATAGGTCCGATATCAGAACCCTTTAGCATACGAAGAGTCGGGACATTGCCAAAAAAATAGTCGAGTCTGGTGTGGGTCTGATGGGGGTGTGAGAAAAAAGAGTACTCTTTATCCTTGGGATGGTTAACCCTCCATAGGTCAAAGAGCCCTTGAGATCGGATGAGCTTTCTGAAAGCTGCTGAGAGCCTAGTCGCAGACGGACCTAACGCCCTCCCACCCGCAGCGCACCTATCCATAGAATCCGAGAAGATTAAGTTAAAATCTCCGCCCATGAGCAAGGCCGTGGAGGGAAATTTGGTCAGCTTGGCGAACACTCTATGCAGGAAAGAAATTTGAGAGGAGTTTGGCACATAAACGTTACACAAGGTGATCGGTTTTCCACCGAGTGTGGCTTTAAGAATGATATAACGTCCTGCTGGATCGGTGAAGGACGCTTGTACCTGCAGAGGGCAATTTTTGGATATCAATATCGCCACACCTGCTTTTTTCTTGTCATTAAAGGCAGAGAAGACTGTCGGGTACATGTGCTTGGCGAAATTGAACGATCCTTTAGAGTCATAATGAGTCTCCTGCAGGAAGACTACGTCTGCCCGGGAAGATCTGCATTCCCTCAGGGCCAGCCTTCTCTTGACATTGGAATTAAGTCCCTTGGCATTTAGGGTAAGACATCGGACCATGGTTCAGAGTAGAAAGGGGTGCAATCTACCACTAGTTGGCTCTCAGTGGGGATGCTGGTAGAAGGTGGCTATCCCTCCGGAATCCACGTACAGGAAGAGAGCTCAGGGATGGGGGGCAAAAAGGAAGGGGGGGAACAATAGGAAAGGAACAAACCAACACTGAAAAGACAAACAGGGGGAAGACCACAGATAATCACAAGTAAATATGTACACCTGGCGTAAGGCAGCAATCAGTAAAGAAGTTGGGGCAGGAGCCCTTTCTGCGGCGTAAGAACGCCAGGGATCGGAGGCTTGGAGGTTGTTACGGGTTACCACTGAGGGCCTAGCAAGCCCTGAAAAAAACCCGCCCCCTTTGAAGGTAAAAGCCTTCTCTGTTCCCCCTGGCTATCAGGACAGAGGGAGGAGAAGAAACCGGAAGAGAAAAAAGTTTGGTCACACCACTCAAAACGATCAATGGTACAAACAACCTACGGGCTATCTTCTAATTTAAAAAAAAAGCAGTATAACCCAAACAAAAAATGAGCGAAAAAGCAAAACAAAAAGACAGCAGTCCCCCAAAAAACATGTGGGGCTACTAGCTGTCCCCGCTTGATCCCGATCCAGCGGGGGGCAGGTGCCTGGCTTTTTTGGGGCCGGGGGGGGGAGAGGGGGGGGGACAGGAGGGCGTTCCCTTGTGGTTTATACTGGTGCCAACGGAGGGGCGGAGGCGGGAGGACAGAAAGTTCCCCAGTCATCCAGCTTTGGAACAGGGATCTGGAGTGTCTTGCAAAGGCGGCAGTCCGAGAAGGGCTTGAGAAAGCTGTCGGGCCCTCATCCCTGAGAGAGGGGAAGGGAAAATTCCACCGATATGGGATACGCTTCTCTTTCAGAATGGCCCAAGAGGTCTTTGGGGGCGCCGTTTTTGTAGTGTTGCCAGGAGGTCAGAGAAGATTTGAAAAAGAGGCACCCTGGTAATCTATGTGGTGTAGATTTCTAGCCTTCTCCAGATGGCCTCTTTCACCGCATGGTCATGGGGACAGCGATAATGTCCCGGGGGAAGGGGGTGGAAACCTTTAGGCCCAAGGGCCCTGTGGGGCTCTATCAAACTTGATAGGTTGGGGGGGGGAGTTCCCCAAAATTTGGTTAAAATTGGGGGTTTTAAATGGGTTTTCGGGTTTTCCCCTCCCCGTGCCCCAGGAGCCCCCCACCCGTATGTTGTTTTTCGGCCTTTTGTCCCGGTCCCCAACCTGTCGAGCCCAAAACCCGGACCCCCAAAATCTGTGCAAAATAGAGGGTGGTTGGGCCACTACTTTTGGGTGTTATCTGATCCCTTCCACGTTTCCACGCGGGAGCTTTTGTTGAGTCCTGTCTGAGGACCTGACCCCCTCTCTATCAGGGGCCCCAATTCTCCTGGTAGGCAGTTGATTAAAAAATTGGTCCACGTTTTAGTCAGTGGGATGAGGGGTATGCTGGGCTGAAGAGGGACAGGGGATCCCTGCCAGGAGAAGCGCCGCTGCTTATCCATCGTGTGGGGGGGGGGGAGAGGGGGCCCCAAGCCAGGGGGTCTGAGCCCAGAGGAGGGCCAGGTGGAAGTCCTCTGCGAGGATTTAAGCATACCCCATGAGGGGAGCCTGCTGCTTTGTCCCCCGGCAGCAAGGGTTAGGCCTGCTGGTGTGGGCTGCTGCGCTCGCTGATTTTTCTGCGGGGGAGAGGGTGGGGGTGAAGCGGGCCCTGTACCGAACTTCCCCCCGGGTTTTTGCTGGGTCCTGGATGTGGCGGTAACAGGGGGCCGCCCCTTCCCCGT
>JAODAL010028184.1:0-53730 GCA_025379985.1 Phyllomedusa bahiana
AAATAGAGCTGGGGAAATATCAACAGTCACCCTGGGGCCTAGAGTATCCCTATAATAGAGCCTGGGGAATATCTATACCAGACCTGGGCAATGTACGTCGCGTGGGCCGCATCCGGCCCTCCAGCTCGTCGGATGCGGTCCGCGGCGTACGATGCCCAGGTCTACTAATAGTAGCGCTGACGGCCACCGTGGCCGGGTGTTGCTGAGAGACCGCCGCGGGCCGTCAGCACTACTATTAGTATCACCTGTACTGGTGAATTAGGCAGCGACGCGATGAACCCCCACTCCCCCGGGGCCGCTGCCTCTCCTCGGCTCACACAGAGTAATAACGTGCAGGAGCTGCAGGAGGAGCGTCCCGGCGCCGGCGGCATGACGTCATCACGCCACCAGCCCGGGAAGCTCCTCGGATAGAAGATGAGCGCGCTCGGCCGGGAAGCAGGTAAGCCAAGGTGAGTATTAGTGTTTGTTATTTTTAATTTGGTCATAAAACTATATACCTGCCTGTGGGAAGCCCTAACTATCTATATACCTGTCTGTGGGAAGCCCTATTTATATACCTGCCTGTGGGAAGCCCTAACTACCTATATACCTGCCTGTGGGAAGCCCTATCTATATACCTGCCTGTGGGAAGCCCTAACTATCTATAGACCTGTCTGTGGGAAGCCCTAACTATCTATATACCTGCCTGTGGGAAGCAGCTATATACCTGCCTGTGGGAAGCCCTAACTATCTATATACCTGCCTTTGGGAAGCCCTATCTACATACCTGCCTGTGGGAAGCCCTAACGATATTCCTGCCTGTGGGAAGTTGCTATATACCTGCCTGTGTGGAGCCCTAACTATCTATATACCTGCCTGTGGGAAGCCCTAATTATCTATATACCTGCCTGTGCGGAGCCCTAATTATCTATATACCTGCCTGTGCGGAGTCCTAATTAGGTATGTACCTGCCTGTGGGAAGCCCTAACAATCTATATACCTGCCTCTGCGGAGCCCTAACTAGCTATATACCTGCCTGAGAGGAGCTGTACCCATCTATATACCTGCCTGGGGGATGCTATACCTATCAATACCTGCCTGAGGGATTTGTACCTATCTATATACCTACCTGAGGGGAGCTGTACCTATCTTTTTATACCTGCCGAGGGGACTGTACCTATCTATTTTAACCTTGCCTGAGGGAGCTGTACCTATCTATATACCTGCCTGAGGGGAGCTGTACCTATCTATATACCTCCCTTTGAGGGGAGCTGTACCTATCTATATACCTGCCTGGGGGGAGCTGGTCCCTCTCTATATACCTGCCTGTGGGGAGCTTTACCTATTTTCCCTGCCTGTGGGGAGCTGTATCTATATACCTGCCTGTGTGCGGGTACCTATATCTATATACCTGGACTGATGAAGGGAGCTACTATACCTGCCAGACTGAGGGGACATTACATCTACATACCTACCTTACTGAGGAGGGGCTGTATATACTGCCTTACTGTTTATCAGTAAGGCAGGTATATAGATACACCCCCCAGTACGTTTTCACAAAAATAATCCCCCAAAAACGAATTTTTCTCTGTTCACTCCTATGTTTTTATTAGTCCGGCCCTCTAAAACCATCGCACTTTCTCATGCGGCCCCAGGGAAAAATTTAAATTGCCCACCCCTGATCTATACATCCGTTCGGGGGATGAGTAGCCCAAAGACCGGGGGAAATATCTATACAGTCACCCGGGGACCAGAGTACCCAATGCCTGGGAATGTCTAACAGTCAGCCGTACCTAGGGGAGCCAAATAACCCTGGGGAATATCTATACAGTCAGCCCTAGGGATCTAGTGTAGCCAAATAGAGCCTGGGGAATATCTATACAGTCAGCCCTAGGGATCTAGTTTACCAAATAGACCGGGGAAATGTCTAACTCACCCCTTTTGGGATCTGTGTGCCAAATAGAGCCCTGGGAATGTTAACAGTAAACCCCGGGGACCTAGAGTAGCCCTAAGCCTGGAGAATGTCTATACAGTCAGCCTGGGGGCCTAGAGACCCAATAGAGCCGGGGGAATTTTATTACGTCAGCCTGGGGTGCCTAGAGACCCTCAGGGCTCTGTTTAAAAGTCTGCTGTTAGGGCACACTATGTGTTTCTCTAACAGTGGGCTGTGTTATACTAACTCAGCATACAGTATAATGTAATAGCATACAGGAGTATACTGTATCAGCCTACAGGAGTATACAGGAGTGTAATATGCAGGAGTATAGAGTATCAGCCTACAGGAGTATACAGGAGTAGGCTATATGAAGTGAAAGAGGATCCTTTAATAAACTTACTTTTAAAAAAACAAAAAAAAAATAAAATTTAATAAAAAATGATTGCACACATTACACACATAGAAAACCCCCTACACATTAAATATCCACACGACTGTAATAACGTAACAGTAATAAAAAATAGTAAAATAACAAATGCAGAAAAATGCGAAGTTCATGCCGCAAAAACAGGAACCATAATGTGAACTCAAACTACAGCCCCAAAACATACAACTTCTCCCACATAAAACAGGTCCCAACCGTGTCACTGAAATAATACAAAAAATGACTCTTTAAACAGCACGGAGGCAAAAACTAAAAACTGAAAAACATGAAAACATATTAATCTGTCTATAAACAGAAAAAGGCCCCAAACCATGGAAGAATTAAAGGGCGTCCCGATTATTAACCCCCCAACAAATGCCTCAGTAGGAACCTGCACCGAAGCCGCACATGGAACAGGGAGGAAGGCGCCTCGTCCGGCTCCTAAACAGATTGATGCATTTTTCTTGCATCTTTGGATCCTTTAACTGATTTTTTTGTGGTTTTCTAGTACCCTTTGGGGTAATTTCTTCCTGGTTTTTCAGGATTCGGTCTGCGTTTGTCCTACTCTTCACCTTTGTTATTGGTTTGGTCTCCACACGTAGTTCTGGATTGATTGCATCAATATAATTAGCGATAACTACAAATTCTATGATTCCAAAACTGAACCACGAAAATTGAGACAAAGTTGAAAAAACTATGTCTTGCAACATTAGAACGAAAAATCCTTTCTACATCATAATCCTGGTGCAGGACAAAGGTGTTAGGGCATGTCCCCACGGCACGGGTTTTCGGCCGGTTTTTCAGCCGGCTTGCGGTTTTTCAGACCGCCTGAAAAACCGGCCGAAAATGAGCACAATGGTGCTCTATGGAAAACCCGTGCAGCAGTTCTCACTGCACGGGTTTACCCCCCCGGCGGTTTTGCGGTCCGCTCAAAGAACATTGAGCATGTTCATTCTTCCGTCCGGTTTCCGGACGGAATATGAACACCTCAATGGGAGGGGGGGAGGGCTGTTCTCCGCACATCGCGGAGAAAGGACGCTCCCCTCCCCCCCCCCGCGACCGAGGGGACGGCCGCAAAACAGGACAAATACCGGCCGGTTTGTCCTGTGCCGTGTTAACGCACCCTTATGGTTCCACAGATTTGGTGTACACGTGAGATAAAGCCTGTCAGATGCAAGGGGAACATGCAGGAGTCAGATGCTTCCTCAATATGATGCACACGTGTCACCAGTGGGACGTGCAAAGGCACCAACTACTGCAGAGACAAACACTGCATTCTGCAGCCTCTTAATAGTCCTTCAAGACTTCACCACCTCAAGATCAGGTTTACATTCAGAGACTGGAAACTCATCCAGAGTCCTGCACGTACATGACATACCGCACTACCAGACCAGACATCACCTACACTAATAACCCATCAGCTGACGAGCAGGAGTAGACCTGTGCAGGTATCACTGGCAACATGCAGAGATTAGTGTTGAGCGATTGCGTTGGCCATCGACATCGGTCGATGGTCGATAGTCGACCATCATCGACCAGATAGTCGATAGTGAGCAGTCGATTATGAGCGATGACCATTAAAGTCTATGGGAGAGCAACAACACCTTCATTCTTAGGCCTCGTTCACACGGCTTATTTGGGACGGTTTGGGCGCCTTACTCCGCCCGGGGGTTTTGCCTTCAGTACGGCGCCAATCCGTCCCTTCATTCGGTAATCCCGTCTCATAGGAACAGTGGATTCCGTGTCCTCCCCCGCTCAGCAATCCGCTGGGGGGGAAAATGACAGGGCACATTATTTACGGCCAAAAGCCGTAAAAAAACATTGTCTAGGGACCGGGAGGGCGCCCCCCCCGCCCCCCGGCCCCCGCCCCCCCCCGCCCCTTATTCATGGGGGATTTGTGAGCTAAATAGGCTCAAAAAACCGTGGGAATAAGCCTGTGAACCGGGGCCTTACACCCAAACAGGGTGGAGAAGCTGGAATTAACACAAAAACAGTCAAAGGGAAACGTGCACATCTTAGGCAACACACTTATTATAAAAGCCCACAAAAAAAAGTACAACCATTCACTATCCCTGTTTTGTACCAAGCCTGACCTTAAACCTGCTTTACCCACAAATTAAAAAGTCCAGAAGGCAGTATGATTTAAAACCCTCATCTTCTTGAAATGGGAATTTAATATCCCCTTCTGGAACGCAGCATGAGCCCCAAACCCGCTGCCCCCCCCCATTTAAAAAGTGCCAAAAAAAGGGGTCTTTTTAACCCCCATTTTAGTTTCACTGGACTTTTACTATACCTGTCCTGTACCCCAGCATGGCCCCCAAAACCCGCATACCCCACATTTAAAAAGTGCCGGGAAAAAAAGTCTTTCAACCATCATTTTAGTTTTCACTGGGCATATACTGTCCCTGTCCTGGGTAGTGCTTGCCCCCCGTTGGTGTGGCCCCAAATTTAGCTTCACTTGGAAAAAAACTGGTGGTTAAGCCCTGTTTTTACCCAGGTGCCCTTTTTCTTGGATTCTTTTTCATTTTACTCAACTGCTGGAGGAAAATTTTCTCTGTACTTTGTTCTCTGCCGTGCTCCAACCCATTCCCCCTGAATAACCTAATCTGGTCAAGTTTTTCCTTACCTCCCTTTTACAATTTAGAGGAATTTTTTTACCAGCTATTTTTGTACATGCAAGTTTTTTTTTATTTAATTCTAGAAAACAATTTTTAAAATTTGGATGGAATCCCACCATGCTTTGTTTCTTTTTTTAATTTTATTAAATGGGGTTTTCTCAATACAGGGATTTCTACTATGTAAAGATTTGCAAAAACACCTGTCGAAATGTGTATTAAAAAGGGTTTTTTTACACCTATCAATTTACCTTGGTGACTACAAAATTTCTTATTCACACTTTAAATGCAAGGTGCCCCAATAAAAAAAAGCTGAGTGGGGCCAAAGTCAAAAAACACGTACTGAAATTTATTCGGATATTTTAAAGGGATTTTGGCACCTTAACCCTTTTCGACTTCTGGATTTTAATTTAAGTACAAGGGGGTAATCAACAAAGGGGAATGGGAAAATTGAAAAAAAACACCTATCTGAAATGTTTAAAAGAAATAAAAGTGGATTTTGCACTAACAAAGAACCCGTTCTAGAAAAGATGTTATCCTATAAGTTCAGGCTGCCCAATATCCAAAAAATTAAATAGAAAACTGTTTATAAAAAAGCTATGCATGTAATGTTACCAATTTGGTGAACTTTATCCAGTGTTCTTATAGAGTTTTGTCTGTGTTCACCCCGGGGCCCCCCCCCGCTCCCCCCGTGATTCCCCAGCGGTAGATGCCCTTTTAAAAATTTTCTACCTAACTATATAAAATTTTTCCAATCTCAATCTAACTAAATTGTAAGGGTCAAGCTAACGTAGAGGTTTCTCTGTGAAAAAAATAGAATAATTTGCTGACGTTTGGACACAAGCAAGCGCACGTCCCCATTCCAAGAGACGCTGAGAGACACTGGGGGCTAACGGAAACGCTGTTCTTGTAAAACGAGGGCATGTGATTTTTCCACCAATCGCAACCATACACTCCCAGTCATGACGTCCACCACATCTCACCCGCTCATCTGTAATCTGATTTGCTGGCCGCCAAAAATTACGGAACCCGAAAATGGCGCGATCTTAATAGATGTGCACAGATTTTAACCCAAAAAATCGCATGATCTAAAAAATCCGATCACCATAAAAACCTTGCCGATTTCAACTTTGTCGATAATAATCACTCAACACTAGCAGAGATCTATAAAATGGAAAGAAATGAAAACATAAACTATCTCTTATAGGAACTATTCTCTTTAGGAAACTGTTTCCAAAGCCAAGATCTTCTCCAGACATTGTGCATGTAGATAACAGGGTTCCGTGTTGTCTCTGTGGTTCCATGTCGTCTCCGCGCCCTTCTTCTCAGCCTTGGTTCTCTTCTTTCCTTGTTCTGATCAGAATCTTCTCCACCCTCCAATCCTTGTTATTCTCTTGATCAAACAAATTCTTCAATACGAAAGAGGGAATAATTCTCTCTTTGTATCATTGTGTCACATCAGTGCTGTGGCTGAAGTTCGGGCTGTCGCTCTTGATCTTTTCTTCTCTTCCATTGCTTTTCTCAGAAGCAGAAGATTGGAATCTTTTCAAGATCGGCAGAGAGTGACTTTGAGTGGCTGAAGATGCAGCTGAAATCTGAATATTTCCGGGATGTTGTAGAAGACGTCCGGCCGTATTATATCTCCAATAGTGGCTTCCAGCAGTTTATTACTAATGTCTCTAATTGTACATTTGGGATCCTGTATCACACCAAAAAACCGAGGGAGGATCAATATCACAGACGTCACTGATTCTCTGTATGACGTGGAGCTGACGTACATGTCCGGGATACTAGGTAAGAGAAAATGTACATAGCACAAGTTCCAGGAGTCCTGAAAGTTCTTCAGTCCATCCAACCAGGTTGGGTCTTTGATTGAGCTTTGGATCTTCACTAGGCACATGTATCTGGGAATGATGTCTTCAGTTTAGTTCCTTCTGGGGTTTTCGTATATCGACCTTGGAGTTTTGGTCTTTGCCAGGGATTTGGCTCTTCATTAGGCAGTTGGATCTTTGATTGGTGTCTTCAGTTTTGGCCTTTTCGGGGTTTTGGCATTTAGTCTTTGGAGTTTTCATTGTTGGTCAGGCGTTGGGTTTTCATTAGGCAGTTGGATCTGGAATTGGTGTCTTTGGTGACTTTACAGAGTTTTGATATTTAGGGCGACATGTATGAAGCTCGCCAGGTCGGGGCGCACCTTTCCGCCAGTTTTCCGACAAAAATGTGCGCCGTTTTTATGTCGGCCCCGGGGCGCGCTCATACATGCTATGTAAAGTCCGCCGGCCCTCCCCATTTGTGTGAGGCCAGTGGGGACTTAGGCGCAGTGCGTCTATGCGCCGATGATCCGCCGCCCGCGGTTGGGCGCTCATACATATCATGTAAAGTCCGCCGCGCCTCGCCAGTCTGTGGGGCGCAGTGCGGGACTTAGGCGCAGTGCGGGACAGTGCCTCATATTCGCCCGTCCGAGGAGGTGCGCTCATACATGCGGGGAAAAGTTCCCTGCGCCTCGCCAGTGTGTGGGGCGCAGTGCGGGACTTAGGCGCTGTGCGGGACTGCGCCGAACATGTATTCCGATTCGAGACAGGCTGGAAATCAGCGAGAAATCATTAAAGATGTCTGTGCGAAGTATGAATAAAAAAATTGCCTTTATAAAGGCGGAAAACATTATCAGAAAAAGAGCTGAAACCTCAAAAAGAAAATAGAATAAAAAAAAAAACACTTTCCAAAAATCTAGAACGGAGCAATATCAAGAATTTGGATATTGGAAATTGCCGGGAAATACAGTAATTCAAATTCTGAAAGCTATTCTCATTGGTCGGCAGAAACCAGCCAATCAGAATAGGAGCGACAGGGACCCATTAAAACCTATGGAGAAGAATTGACCAATCAAATTCAAAGGCTGGACAGTTCAAAATACAGTAAAAATGCAGAAAAGAGCTGCTTGGTTGAGCTAGCGTGGGCTTGGCTAGCTCAGCCAATCAGAATAGGAGCGACAGTGAACCATTAAAACCTATGGAGAAGTTTGGACCAATCAAAATCAAAGGCGGGATAGTTCAAAATACAGTAAAAATGCAGAAAAGAGCTGATTGGTTAAGCTAGCGGGGCTTGGCTAGCTCAGCCAATTAGAATAGGAGCGACAGAGACCCATTAAAACCTATGGAGAACTATTGACCAATCAAATTCAAAGGGGGGGACAGTTCAAAATACAGAAAAAAATACAGAAAAGAGCTGTTTGCGTGAGATGGGCGGGGCTTGTCTATCTCGGCCAATCAGAATAGGAGCGAAAGGGACCCATTATATCCTATGGAGGAGTATTGACCAATCGGAATAGGAGCGACAGAGACCCCTTATAACCTAGGGAGAAGTTTGGACCAATCAAAATCAAAGGCGGGACAATTCAAAATACAGTAAAAATACAGAAAAGAGCTGATTGGCTGAGCTAGCGGGGGCTTGGCAATCCTGGCCAATCAGAATAGAAGCAACAGAGATTGTTTAAGCTCTTCTCATTGGTCGGCATAAACCAGCCAATCAGAACAGGAGCGACAGTGGCCCATTCTAACCTATGGAGGAGTATTGACCAATCAGAATAGGAGCGACAATGTCCCATTCTAACCTATGGAGGAGAATTGACCAATCAGAATAAGGACAATGGCCACATTTCTAACCTATGGATGACAAATTGACCAATCAGAATAGGAGCGACGGGTGGCCCATTCTAACCTATGGAGGAGTATTGACCAATCAAAATCAAAGGCGCGACAATTCAAAATACAGTAAAAATGCAGAAAATATTGTTTTTTCTTTACCCCCATATTATTGATCATTTTATATACACATCGGGACAACTTCTGGAGATTTATCATTTGATTTCGGCCATGTACAGTTTTATTCCAAATTGCATTAGAAAACCCATAAGAGCGTCACTCGCTCTCCCATTGGTCCAAATAACTGCACTTCTTTTAAATTAGCCAATCACAAACAGAGCTCGCTCTGCATTTCTTTTCCCATAGAACTCTATGAGAAAGTAGCTCGCGCTCTGATTGGCCGGGATAGCAACCCCGCAAGCTCAACCAATCAGCTCTTTCTGCCTTTTAACTGTATTTTTGAACTGTCCCGCCTTTGAATATGATTGTTTAATATTTCTCCATAGGTTTATAATGGGTCCCTGTCGCTCCTATTCTAATTGGTTAATACTCCTCCATAGGTTAGAATGGGCCACTGTTGCGCCTATTCTGATTGGCTGGTTTATGCCGACCAATCAGAAGAGCTTAAACAATTTGAATTACTGTATTTCCCGGCAATTCTCTCTATTGCAATTCCTGATGTAGCGCCGGTCTCGGCGACAAACGCGTTGTTCGGGGTTTAACTGATTTATTTTTACAGAAGGTTTCAGCTCTTTATCTGATAATGTTTTACACTTAATAAAAATTATTTTTTTATTAATACTTTGCCGCACGGCGCTGAGCGCCGAGATTTCAGAGCGCCCATTTTCTCCGTAGACTACAATGGGGAGAAGTAGCTCACGCTCTGATTGGCTGGATAGCCAAGCCCCCGCTAGCTCAGCCAAACCTCTCTTTTCTGTATTTTTACTTTTATTTTGAACTGTCCCGCCTTTGATTTTTTATTGGTCCAAACTTCTCCATAGGATATAATGGGTCTCTGTCGCCCAATCTGATTGGTCAATACTCCTCCATAGGATATAATGGGTGCCTGTCGCTCCTAAATTTTGATTGGCGAGATAGCCCAAGTCCCACTAGCTCAGCCAATCAGCTCTTTTCTGTATTTTTACTGTATTTTGAACTGTCCCGCCTTTGAATTTGATTGGTCCAAACCTCTCCATAGGATATAATGGTTCACTGTCGCTCCTATTCTGATTGGCCGGTTAATGCCAACCAATGAGAATAGATTTCAGAATTTTTAATTACTGTATTTCCCGGCAATTTCCAATAAACCTAATTCTTGATATTGCGCCGTTCTTAGATTTTTGGAAAGTGATTTTTTTAATGTATTTTTTATTTTTGAGGTTTGAGCTCTTTTTCTGAGAATGTTTTCCCCTTTATAAAGGCGATTTTTCGGAATCATACTCCATGCTGCACGGAGCGGAGCGCCGAGATTTCGTTTGCGATCTTCTATGTTTCCTCTCATGTTCCGTTCTCGCATCACTTCGCCTCCGCCGGAGCATTTAGACCAAAATAAACCAGGTCTGACTGTCGGAGTTGCAATGCGCCGCACTTTGCCGACTCGCGATCGTACATGCCTCAGAGTTTTCGAGCGCGCCGCTTTCCCCCCCCGGTACGCCACTACACGCGCCCATTGCCCGCCCCTTCAAGCGGGGCGCAGCTGAAAGTGGCGAACGCTGTGCCTAACATCGCATCCCTGCGTCCGACAGCGGGATTCGGGCTGGGAGCCGCAGGTTACGCCAGAAATCGGGCAAAAAGCCCGATTATACATGTCGCCCTTAGTCTTTAGAGTTTTGGTTTTTGGTCAAGCATTGGGTCTCCGATAACAACTTGGTTGTTGGATTGGTATTTTCAGTTTAGGTTTTTTAGGGGTTTTGACATTTTGTCTTTGACATTTGTGACCTTGGTCAGGCAGTGGGCCTTCATTAAGCACTTGGATCATAGATTGGCATTTTCATGTTGTGCTTTCAGGGTTTTGGCAAAAAAATGAGTTTTAGACCTAAACAGTTTTCATACATGTGGCCTTTGGTCTTTGAAGTTTTGGTCTTTGGTCAGGCTTCGGGTCTTCATTATGCACTTTGATCTTGGATCGATGTTTTCAGTTCGGGTCTTTTCTAGGTTTTGGCATTTAGGGCGACATGTATGATCGGGCTTTACGCCTGTTTTTTGGCGTAACCTGCGCTTCCCGGCCCAAATCCTCTGTCGGACGCAGGGATGCGATGTTAGGCGCAGCATTCGCCACTTTCAGCTGTGCCTCGCATGAAGGGGCGCACAATGGGCGCGGTGTGGGCGCGCGGGGTAGGCGTTCCGGGGCGGGACGCGGCGTGCTCGAAAACTCCGAGGCATTTACGAGCGCGAGTCGGCAAAGTGCGGCGCATTGCACCGCTCGCCGGCTCCGACAGTCTAAATGCTCCGGCGGATGCGAAATGAAGCAAGAACGGCGAAACATGAGAGGAAACATAGAGTTCGTAAAAGGAAATCTCGGCGCTCCGCTCGTGCGGCAGGAGTATGATACCCAAAAAAAATCGCCTTTATAAAGGCCGGGGAAAAACATTATCAGAAAAAGAGCACAACCTAAAAAATAAAAAATAATAAAAAAAAAAAACACTTTCCACAAACATCTTGAACGGAGCAATATCAAGAAATTTGATCTTTGGAAATTGCCCGGAAATACAGTAATTCAAATTCTGAAAGCGGCTTCTACTTCTGGTCGGCGTTAAAACCCAGGCAATCAGAATGGAGCGACAGTGAACCATGTAAATCCTATGGAGAACTAGTTGACCAAATCAAAAAATCCAAGCGGGAAGTTCAAAATACAGTAAAAATGCTGAAAAGAGCTGATTGGTTGAGCTAGCGGGGACTTGGCTATCCCAGCCAATCAATATAGGAGCGACAGTGGCCCAGTATAAGCTATGGAGGAGAATCGACCAATCAGAATAGGAGCGACAAAGACCCATTATATCCTGTGGAGGTAGTATTTGTCCAATCAGAATACGAGCGTCTAAAGACCCATTATTTATATTCTATGGAGAAGTTTTGACCAATCAAAAATCAAGGCGGATCAGTTCAATATACAGTAAAAAGGCAGAAAACTAGGATTGGTTGAGCTAGCGGGGACTCGTCCAGCTTAGCCATTCAGAGCGCGAGCTTACTTTCTCATAGAGTTCTACGGGGAAAGAAATGCAGAGCGAGCTCTGTTTGTGATTGGATAAGTTAATATGAGGCGGGGGTTATTTGGACCAATGGAGAGCGAGCTCGACGCTCTTATGGGTTTTTAATGCAAATCGGAAATAAAACTGTACATGGCCAAAATCCAAATGATAAACACTACCAGAAGTTGTACCGATGTGTATATAAAATGATCATATAATATGGGAGTAATGAAAAAAAAATATATTAATCAATAAAATCTTGTTTATTTCGTTATTTGTTGCCACCATACTATTGTTCCTTGGCTAACGAATATAAAGAAAATATAAACATGATTTATTGATTTATATATTTTTTTTTAATTTACCCCCATATTATCATTCGTTTTATTTTACACATCGGGGACAACTTCGGCAGTATTATCATTTGATTTCGGCCATTGTAAAGTTTGATTTTCTGATTGCATTAGAAAACCCATAGGAGCGTCGCTCCCTTCCCATTGGTCCAAATAAACCGGACCGCCTCTTTTAACTTAGCCAATCACAACAGTGCTCGCTCTAGCATTTCTTTTCATATAGACTCTATGAGAAAGTAGCTTGCGCTCTGATTGGCTAAGCTGGACGAGCCCCCGCCGCTTCAACCAATCAGCTCTTTTCTGGCTTTTTACTGTATTTTGAACTGTCCCGCCTATTGAATATGATGGTCAATATTCTCTCCATAGGTTAGAATGGGGACTTGTCACTCCTATTCTGTAGGCATGGTTTATGCCGACCAATGAGAAGAGCCTTCTTAAACATTTAAATTACTGTATGTTCCGGCCAATTATCTCTATTGCAATTCCCTATGTAGCGCCGGTCTCGGCGACAATGCGTTGTTCGAGATTTAAACTGATTTTATTTTTTTGAGAAGGTTTTTCAGCGCTTTATCTGATAATGATTTACACTTAATAAAAATGATTTTTTTATTCATACTCCATGCCGCACGGCGCTGTGAGCAGAGATTGCATTGCGACCGATCTCTCCATAGTCTACAATGGGGTAGTAGCTCGCGCTTGTTTGGCCGAGATAGCAAGCCCCCGCTGGCTCAACCCAATCAGCTTCTATTCTGCATTTTTACTGTCTTTTGAACTGTCCCGCCTTTTGATTTTGTTTGGTCAAAAACTTCTCATAGTATATAATGGTGTGTTTGTCGCTCCTATTCTGATTGGCTGGGTTTATGCCGACCATTCAGAATAGCGTACCGATTTGAATTACTGTATTTCCCGGCCAATCCTCTATATGCCATTTCCTTATGTAGCGCCGGTCTCGGACGGACCAACTCGTTGTTCGGGATAGACATTGATTTTACTGTTTATTAGAAGGTTTTCAGCATCTTTTTCAGATAATATTTTACACTAATATAAATGATTATTTTTTATTCATACTCCATTGCTCGCACGGCGCTGAGCGCTGAGATTGCATTGCGTTCCGATCTCTACATAGACTACAATGGGAGAAGTTAGCTCGCGTTTGATTGGCCGGGATCGCCAAGCCACCGTAGCTCAAACTAATCAGCCCTTTTCTGCATTTTTACTGTATTTTGAAAACTGTCACCGCCTTGATTTTGATTGGTCAAAACTTCTCTTAGGTTATAATGGGTCTCTGTCGCTCCCTATCTGATTGGCAATACTTCGACATAGGATATAATAGTCCTGTCGCTACTATTCTGATGGCCGAGATAGCAAGACCCGCTAGCTCAGCAATAAGCTCTTTTCTGCATTTTATACTGTATTTTGGAATTGTCCCGCCTTTGATTTTGATTGGATCAAATAGTTCTCCATAGGATATTACCATGGATCTCTGTACGCTCATTTGCTGATGGCTGGCTTCTGCCGGTCAAGAGGAATAGCTTTCAGAATTTGTTTATGTATTTCCCGGCAATTCATATCCCTAATTCTTGAATTAGGATATTGGAAAGTGATGTTTTTTTAAATTATTTTTTATTTTTTGAGGTTTGAGCTCTTTTCTAATAATATTTTCCGCCTTTATATTAGGCGATTTTTTTTTTTATTCCTACTCTAGCTTGGACATCTTTTATGTTTTCATCGCTGTTTTCCAGGCTCGTCTCGAATCGGAATACATGTGAGGCGCAGTCACGCACTTACGCCCATGTCACCTGACACTGCGCCAATGTACCCGCACTGTGCCCAACACACTGGGTGAAGGCGCAAAACAGAACTTTTTTCCCGCATGTATCGACGCGCTCCTGAATCCCTCGGAAAGCGAAATCTTCGGCGCACAGCGCCGCAACCTGCGCCCTAAGTCCCGCACTGCGCCTACCCTCTGGCGCACGGCCGCGGCGGACTTTACATGTGAATGTAATGAGGACCCACCCGGCGCCGAATATATCCATGGCGCCAGAATTTAGAACGCGGATAAAACTGGCGGATGAATGTGTGCGCCCACCCAGTACAGAGACTTGCTTCTTTATTGTACGCACGTGCGGCTTGTGTTAGGTTTTTTGGGGGAGGGGGGGACAGGGCGTCGGGTCGGATGGTTGCTAGGGGTGATAGGGTTCAGAGCGGGCTTAATGGCGGGGCCGGCCATTGGAGTGGGGGGGGCAGGGTGGCTTGGTAGTGGGTGGTAGCGGGGGCTGGCGGTCTCGCGGATGGATGTGGGGGAGAGGATTGCTGGGTGGCGAGGGGGGGGCGGTTGGTGGTGGCGGGATTATGGGCAGCTACTTTGTCTTCAGTAAGTGGTGAAATGTTCTTATATCACTTAAAATTCAATATATTAATTGTGATATAAATTTCCTAGTATTATATGTGACCCATCAGATAGGGAGGTTATTGGTTGTCATGACCCTGCCGAGGTATGGTGACTTACAGCTCTTGAGGAATATCTTTTTTTTTTTACTGCAGAGAAAAAGGTGATTTTGGTGGTCGATGACCTACCAGCAAAAGGCAACGACCGAGGTGAACAGAAATCGCGCATCTGGAAACAAACCAGCACCTCTTTTAAGGAGAATATAGGCTTTAGAATTGTTGCTTTTCTTTCCACAGTGGTGGGAAAAAGTTTATTAATACCCCATGGACCCGAGGATGTAGGTGGAACCTTTTATTCATGGCCACGAGGTAAGTGATCTGTGGGTCGGTTTGATATGGGTTCTTCTGGCGTTTGGCTGCTTTGTACGGGCAAGTGTGAGGGTGGGCTATTGAGTTTGTCACTGCAGGGCATGAGTATGTTGAAATCTGGAGTGTGGGTAGTTGGGCTTTGCGTAGGCGTGTTGTTGGGGGCGAACGTTGCTAGATGGTAGGGTATTTGATTTTGGTATGGCTGAGAGAACAATATCTTTCCTGACCCTAATGCCGATCTGGACAAATTTCACTTGAAAAATGATTTTCTTGTGTATATAGCTTTGTTGTTTTCTTGCAGCATACCAACAAAATGCAACATGTAGGGTTCAGCTCCATAGGCTGCAGCACCACACATATGTTTCAGGAAGGTCATTTTGTCCAGTTTTTAAGATGATCTAGTTAGTTGTGTAACTTATGTGGTTGTTGTAATGAGTGTCCTGACGTCTCTAAATGCCTTGAATACTTTATTCAATATTTTGACAGCAACTTCATGGATACGTCACTCAAGGGATCACGTTCTTAATTCATTCCTTCAGTTAACTTAGGGGAGGTTCAGTTTTTCAGTTCTAGGCATTGATCGGCCGTATGGTTGGGCGTGTGGTGCTTGCTCGCTGTGTCTGGTTTGGCGGCAGCTAGGGTCCAGGAGTATGAAGAGGGCAAGGGCGCCAGGGGGCTTCCTGGTTATCATGGGTAGTCTGGTTAAGGAGAATGACTGTGGGGAGCGTGCTGTGAAGAAAGGGTACTAGGTCCTTCCTACACGGCAGGGTACATCGTGGTGAGGAGCATAAGAGTTGGGGTTCTGGGTCTTGGTGTTCTTGCCCCCTCACGGTTATCGAGTCCTAGAAGAATGGGTGGGCCCCGGCAAACGAGTGTGCTCAGTAAGTTGATCTCGGCGTGCTTGAATGGATAATGGACTATTAGGGGGGTTCGTGTGGGTCGGGTAAAATCATAGAGGTGGTTGTAGTGCAGACGTGTAGTTGGGAAAGGCCAGGAGTGAATTGGTTTATGGGCGAGGCGTGTTATGGTGGGTCTTTGGGGACGGGTCCGGGGCGACGAGTGGGAAGGATGGCTGGTAAAAAGGTTTTGGATCTTCTATGACTTGCGGCGACAGTTTTTTATGAGTAACGAAGTTGTCCGTGAAATAGGAACAGGGGCAAGTGTTCGGTGGGGATAGGCTCGTGGGGTTGAGGAAGGAGATGCGGAAAATGAAGGGGTGCTTTCCAGTAAGACATGAGGGTAATGAGGATATACGGCATGACAACTGTGGTGGGATGCGGTGGATGGGTCGAACAGTGGGGCGGGGGTGGGTGGCGTCACTGAAAATTTTATCACCACCTAGGGTCGATTTGGCAATTCCCACCCGTGATGTTTTCCTTGTGTTTTATTGTATTTGAATCTCAGTGACTTTGGCGTCAAAAGGGAATCCTCAACCAAATCAGCATCAAGGGATTTCGACGGATGCTAATCTGGGGTATTGTGCAAACTGGTGCCTATAGTCAGCACAGTCTGGTGCGTTTGTGATTTGTTATGATTTGTCCACCCAACTACAGTGGCGACAGGTGGCGGGGCCGAAGGGCGTGTGTGGGAGGATGATCGGGATCTGGTAGGGGTCGGGGAGGATTATCATCTCAGGTTTTGGTTAGTGCTACCATTTTTTTATTTTTGTGCTTTGGTGTGCGAGGCGGGCGTTTTTTTTGGCCCGCCTCAAGCACTACTATTGTGATTTGGTTTAGATACGGGTCACGGGCAGAGCCCCAGTCAAACCATCTGGAGACAACTAGTGCCCATCATCAAGAATGATAGAAACCTAGAAAGGAACGAGTGTCGAACTGGGGATTCTTAGGATTTGTGGGACGAAGGATTGTTTTGTTTTATGGATAAGGATTTTGCGTTTCGAACTCGGGCAGTGGAAAGAGGGTGTGAGCGTGCAAAAGTTAATGGGTAGGCAATGCAAGAAATGGGATTCAAGACATGTGAGGGCTGCATGGGGAATAGAGAAAACTGAATATATGCTTGAGACATGGAAGAAAGTAAACCTGACATAGTTCAAGGGAATGACTAAGTCTTATGGGAAAATGGTACACGGAGATCCACACCCACAACCACATTAGCTGATTGGGCAGTGGTGGAGTGGGGCAACTGCCTCGGATGGGTGTTGGGGCCCGGGCGTGTGCGCAAAAAGAACGTACACTCGAGTCCTGGTGCAACATGTACAAATGTATCTATCTGGGGACTCTGTATGCAGAATGGTATGGGTGGTGGGACAAGGGGAAATGGGATCCACGGGTCGGGAGCTGGTAGAACACGTGTAGAGACACCAAGCCCATCTAGATGACATGCGTATACGGGGAAGGGCCGGAGTATGGCGACCAAGACCGGGTGAAGGAGCCCTACAAAAGGTACTTGGGTGGTTGCGAGGTAAAGCACCACCATTCCGGTCGCAATGCTGGGTTGTGAACCTTAAAGTAGGGATGCGTGTGACCCCCCCCGACCGACGACCACGTTCAGGGTGCACTCGGTTGTCTGGAGATACCTGTTCTGCTGCTGTATGGTTCCAAGACTTTGTGTGCGTGACTGGCTATTGATGAGGGACGGTAGGGACGTGTTCGCGCTAGCGACCAGGTATGTCCCGGAGGCGTAGTATGGGCACGGGATCTGACTCACTTTACATGTACTTTGTGTTCGGTAGGTGCAGCCGGCAGTGTTTGCGACGGTCTATATAGCGCCTCCCCTACAGTACAGTGCGGTATGTCATGATCCTGTTTTGCCTCCTTAAATTTATTTAATGAGCTTGCATGCTGTGGTTTCTTGGTGGTCGTGTTTGGAACTATAGTCAGTTACTGTTCCGGTTTCTTCTTGTCCTGTAATGATTACAGTGACTTGTATTAGTGAGTTGCTTGCTGGGAGTGGTGGGTCTTGTGCGCAGAGCGTTACATGGTCTGAGGCGGCGTGGTTACTTCTTATGCTCGTGCTACTGCGAGTGCAAATGCTTTATGGGTGGTGATCAACGGGTTAAATTGGGTGGAGATGGGGGAACAGAGTCGCGACATGATCAGTCTGCGGCACACTGAGGCACTTCTGGTAGTAAGGGGAAGGGACTGCGCCTTACTTGTAGTAAGTGACGGGACCCCAACCACACCCCCCACCACATTTAAGGTGCTGATGTGTGTGGGGGGGGACAGTGCTGATAAAGCGAGACTGGTATGCGGCAACAATTAACCGGGGTCAGATGGGCATCGGGTCAGGTCTCCTCACTCAGTCATTAGTGAGTGGACCTCTGCTAGTGTTTGGTGATCTTTTGAGCCCTCCACGACTGGTTCCTGTGCAGGTACAAGGTACTTATTCGTACGATTATGGCGACTTACTAGGTTGTTGTGTGTTGCTTGCACATGTGATGGGGGTTTCTAGATACGAGAGTTTACATGGACATGTGCCTGTTCTCGTACAGCGGCCAACCCATGTTAGGCAGCACTGATCTGGTAGGTTTGTGGTATGCATGCTGTGTGCGGGGGGCTAACCTGTGCGAAAAGCTATATGAACATTCATGGGTCGGTTATTCATGTCCTGTTATGCCTACTGACATGTAGTAGTGTGATTGCATGCTGGGTTGGGTGTTTCATTTTGCCTCCCAGAACCTTAACTGGTACTGGGAACATGCCCCGCGGTCGTCATGGGAAGGGTAAGGCGTGAAGAGGAATGGGTGGACTGGGGTCAGGCCTGCCGGGCTGGCGAAGGTCTGGTGGGGCAACGAAAGAGATGAGGGGATGCTGTGTGAGAAGGAGCCCGTCGAGAGTACGGGATGCAGCCGGTCTCTCGTAGTAGCGTGGCAACTATGTTAGCGGGAGTCGAGAGGACTAGAGGAGTGAACCCCCCCCGCCTTTCCCCTGGCATCTTAGTGACGGGGCAGACATTGATTGGTAGGTCTATAGCTCATCTCTACAGTCTACACAGTGACTAGGGTCTAATGGGGAACGTGGACATCGCAGTAATGACATGTGACTGGAGAGGGCTGGTGCGCATGGATGGGCTTTGCTCTGGGGACCTTGATACTCTGCGAGACGAGGAGACGTGAGTTCCATGATGTCAGAGCGGACCTGGTAGCGGGGTCTTATGGGCCGGGTCGGCGTCTAGAGCTCCTGGGGGGGTGGATGAGGCCCTACGAGGGGCTTAGCTGAGGTTCTCTTGAGGGGGCAGAGATGTGGATAAGACTACGTGAGGCCGTGGAGAGTGGATAGGCGAGAGGATCGGTAAGTAATGGGAACGCAACCGGTGTCAGCAGAGGGAGCGAACTCTCAGCCGCGACAAGCGCTCAGCAGACCGCGTCTAGGGGCTCTGTGAGGGTGCGGAACTTTGTACTGGTGGATGGGGCGAGGGGGAAGGGGTGTAGATACAGGTCGAGTTCTGCGTATGCGGCAGTGTATCCGAACAGGGACAACAGGACGTCTCCGACACGATAAAGCGCGAAGGGACGTGCCAAACTAGCAGTTTTCCGGAACCGGCCAACGAGGCGAGCCAGAGCAACAGGGTGCAGAACTGGCGGCGATCGGAGCGTTGTGCAGAGGGGACTCGAAGGGAACCCAAGGGGTGGGGAGGGAAGTGTGCCACGCGAAGACAGCGAACATCGATTTGACCCTTGTGTCTGGCGGAATTATAGAAGTACGCGCTAGGAGCGATACACAGACGGTCTGGGCCGCGATAGATTCCATAGATCTCCAAAAGCGCGGTTGAGGGTGGAAGAGGAGGTGCGATATGCTGGAGTGGAAGTGAGGGGAAGGACCCCGACCAGCAAGAGGTGACGTTGAGAGTAGCGCCAGAGTAACAGAAGAGAGCGTAAGGTGATGGGTATCAGGGGAGTCGATACTCAAAGCCGACGCATGAAGAAGACGGAGCAACGAGAAGAGTAGAGCCCAACGAGAAGATGAACACGACCAGCCGAGGAGGTGATTCTCAGGAGAACGGTCAGAAGGAGAGGGCCCCAGGAGAAAAAGAAGCGGATCAGAAGGGAGACAGCATGGGTGTGAAGTAGAGGGGACGTGGAGAGTAGCCCGTGGGATGGATGGAAGGAGGCACAAGAGGAGAGGTAGAGTGGAGAAGGAGAGTATGGTATGGAGGGAGAGACACCGCAGTAAGAGACGAGAGAGTACCCAAAGAATCAATCAGCCCGCTATTATCAACGAGGAAGAGGGAGAAGAACCACAGGATGGTAAGATCTTGGGAAAGAGTAGAGCGATAACGACGGGCGACAAGTAGTGTGGTTAGCAGACGTGGTGGGGAGCTGGCGACTGCCGGTGCCTCGCGTACTGGAGCAGAGGAGATTGCGTAAGGAGGGCGAATGATTTCGTGGGAGGCAGTCAGCGAGGTAGAAAGATAAGACATTGTGGATATAGGTGGTAAGAAAGACTGAAGACAAAGAAGAGGAGAGCAGAGGAGCCGGAGATAGCTGTCACGTGGGTGGGATCGTCAGGTGAGCCGTCGTGGTAGTGAATGGCTAAGAGCCCGCGGTGAACTGGTTTGTACGGGTGAGGTGATGGCCTTGTGTTTGCGTACGGTAAGGTTAGCTCACTTCGACTAACGGTGTTCTGCGGGATGATACCGTGCTGGGCCGCGGGTCGAGGACGAGCAAGTAACCGCAGAGAGGTTGGAGTGCTGCGGGTGTGTGCGTGCAAGTATTGGATGGGGAGCGTCATGAAGAGAGGAGGGAGCACAGGTAGCAGGCGGAACGAACCCCGGGTCGCGCGTGCCAGCCCCCCCCCCCCCCCGGCCCCCCCCCCCCCCGCCTACCAAGGTGTGCGTCCCGAAAGTAGGCCAGTATGGTCAGATGGTCGACTCACCAGAGAATGGTAGCTATTCAAGGATAACGGGTTCAACGTGAGTACCTCTTCTCCAGGAGGACGGCATCATAAGGGGACTCAGGGGGATGGGTGGTCAGGGTGGTGCCTGGATAAGGACACAGGGGCATGTTTAAGGAGGGTAGAGGGGACATTATTGCCTCATGCGTCGACGAGTCATACGCACGAGTGAC
The DNA here is from genome assembly GCA_025379985.1 of Phyllomedusa bahiana. Taxonomy (NCBI): domain Eukaryota; kingdom Metazoa; phylum Chordata; class Amphibia; order Anura; family Hylidae; genus Phyllomedusa; species Phyllomedusa bahiana. The sequence goes on from JAODAL010028184.1 coordinate 20,916, forward strand.
GCTGGAGACTAGTTGTCTATAAGTAGGCGGTTACGTATACCTTCTGAGGGTGAGTCGCATTTTAATTGTTCGCTAGGTGCTCTGTGGAGCGCTCGTTGACTCAGCTCCGTCCGTGTTTGTTGATCTATCATGCGCCGCCGTGTCTAAAGATGTTCTGCCGATGCCGCGGTACGAAGGCAGTATCGTACATGGATCCTGGCCGTACTCGATTTCTGGGTTCTCTATGTGTGGCGGGCCAGTGGCATGGTCCGTGTGGGCGGCGTGTGCCACAGAAGAAGAAGTACTGCGGTTATGGGAAAGGAGGGCAGGTAGTCCTGGGAATAGAGGGTATGCTGAGAGGAACCGATCCGAGCGAGAACCCGGAGAGCTCAGCGTGATCATACGTAGCGCTCTATCACGAAGGACATTTTTGTGCACCTGCTCTCTCTCTCTACCAACTCTAATCTTACGGTCACCTACTGCCCTTCTCTTCCTCTCATGTTGATCTGCCGGTGGTGCTTATAGCGCTCGCTATGCAGGACAGTTGCTTTTGGTACTACATGTCCTGTACAGCGCTGAACATGTTATGTATTGAGGGTTGCATGCAGTTATTGGTCTTATTAGTCCCTCTCTACTAGTACTTAGTTGCTAGTACTACATGTCTGTACTACTCTTACATGGTATTAGGGAGGTGGCATGCAGTGTATTGTCTATAGCCCTCTCTACAGTTACAGTGCGATACACATGTCCTGTACAGCTGCCTTACAATGATTCAGTGAGGTGTTGTATATATGATTTGGAGGGTCTATAGTCCTCTAGCTATCTGTACTAGCATGCATTACGACATGTTATTACTGCTCCTTACATGTATTAGGTGTGAGGTGCATGCTGTGTGATTGCGAGGTCTATAGCGGCTCGTCTACAGTACAGTGACTGGTACTACATCGTCATATACTGCTTTCTTACATTGTATTAGTGAGGTGCATGCAGTGATTGTGGTCTACTAGCGCCTGCCTCGCCTTTTACCAGGTTTTTTTTTTTATTAACCCCATGTGTGGGCGGGGTACTACAGTGTCCTGTGTACTGCTCTTACAGTATTAGTGAGGTGCATTGCAGTTTACTGGTCACTATAGCCCCTCTTACTGTTAACTCGCTGTGCTCGGTACTTTCATGTCGCCTGTACAGCTCTTACATGTATTAGTAGGTGTATCATGTGATTGAGTGGTCGTGTAGCGCCTGCTGCTTCAGTACAGTGTCCCTGTACTACATGTCCTGTACTGCGTCTTACATGTATTAGTGCAGGTGCATGCAGTGATGGTGGTCTAGAGCGCCTCTCTACAGTACAGTGGGTGGTGACTACTGTCTGTACTGCTCTTTTTTTTACCATTTGCCAGGATGAGCATCTATTTTGGACACTAGATGAGGGCCCCATTTTTTTTTTTTGTCTGTGCATTGTGTATAAAGTACATGACCCAAGGAATCTCCTGTCCTCAAAGTAGAAAGAGAATTCCAGCCTTCAGCAGCTCTTTCTGACTATTGTATGGATGGACTTGCTGTATCTGTATTCGTTATCTGCATTGCTTTCTTTAATACTCATTTTGTATTATGTTGGTGACATTTTGGGGACTCAGAATCAGTTACCAGTTTTCCATAGAGTTACGGTTTCAATTTATAATGGTCTTTCTGGAGCCAATTCATATTGTCTGCTGAGGGACCACTGCAGCTTATGTATGTAATCCCCATAGCTCTCTGTATTGTACATAAGATTCAGTGTTTCACATATATAAGACACCAATCTATATTATAATATATAATCACTGGTGAATATACAAAATGTCAGAGGGACATGAAGTTCCTGGACCCCAATAGAAGACCTGTAAGAGAGTCATTCAAATTGTTATAGGAGCGAATCTGCCCCCCTTCTCGCCTCCAACCACAGCTCATACAATGTAACAGAAGAACCGCTGACCACAATTTGAATGGCAAAGCCATTGGAAATAACATCAGCAAGCAGCCACAATGTATTCAACAAGAAGACGAAGCAAATCGGATATGTGGCTGAAATCAGACCTGAACTTTACATATGGAAAACACCTGTGATTGTTGAGATCTAAAGAGGACCCTTCACTCATAAGCCTCATGAGTAACTGGAGACTGGAATCACCAAAACCTTCCCCTCAAATATCACTGCCACGTTATCAGGAAAGTAATAAAGTTCTGGCCCTTTAAGAAAGGTCGACTGACTTTAAAATCAAAGAAAAAAAAAAAGAAAAAAGATTTTCTTTCCATCTGACACGTTTCAGTCCGCTTAGGCTCTTAGTCATGGTGGAGACAGCACTTAATCTTAAGACCTGTAGTGGCCAATGTTGTACGAGACACATCCTGTCCACCAATGAGTAAGATTGAATGAACTCCCAATGAGCTGAATAACTCCCAAAATCCAACCAGGAGAAATGCAAAAGCACAATGGGTGAACAAATCACTGCTCCATCGCTCACACTCAGTCTGTGGTTAATACTCAGAATAATACGTAAAGGAGCAAAGCCCAAAATGAATGAAAATGTTCTTAGTAGCCAAATGAACATTGCACTAAAACATGGCTGTAAGAGACAGGACAAAGCTCAGTCCCAGTGCAATGGATTCAGCTCCCTGCGTCCGCAGGTTCATGATTGCAGCACTGTAAATAAGTCACTACTCTTCTCTTTGTATACACTGACAGAAAAGGATAGCAATGTTTTGACCTTGTGATTTTCAGGCTCCTTATCTAACCATCCACTACAGTTGTGACCATGAGACTCCCATCATTTTATAGACAATCCTCTTACCTATCTGATATAGGTTTTATATGATTTTACTTACAACTATTTAACATCTGCTTAGTTCTGCAGCTTCTTTCCTATAACTGCATCGTTACTGTTCTGCTACCGGGTTGTGAAAACATCTTTTGTTCTTGATACTACAAATTCCTATGTGTCCTCACATTCCCTAAAAAGCTCAGTGTGTTATTCAGGCTGATTATCCCAAGTGGAAAGTCACTGTTCGAGCATCCATGAAGAAGATTCCCCAAGAAAAGAGACGCGGCATCATCCAGCTCATCGATAGCGTCTCTGGCCCAAGAACATTGCTGAACTGCATCATGTGAGGACCTGACAGCGGGAAGAATATGGAATGCAGTCCATCCAAAGCCAAGAGGTGGACGTTCAGCAAAAGATCAGAGCCAACAGCTCATCACAAGGTCGATCAGTTCTGACGCTAAGACACGGCAGTGGAGGCGGCTCATAGGCTACGTAAGAGATCACAGATGTCCATGCAAGCATCGGGCACATCACACAGGTCTGGAATGATGGCCCGAAAAAAGGGGAAGAAGCCGCGACTTCAATCTCCTCATAAGAAGCGTCAGCAAAGAGGTTACAGAAAAGGACGAAAAATGAATGATTGGAAACGGGGGATTTGGAGTGAAGAGATTAAAGTCAATAGACCGGGCTCTGATGGGGGGAATGGGAAGAATAAAGGGAGAAGGGGCGAACGGAGCGAGAGAATTGAAACCTCAATATACCGGTCTCTGATGGGGGGAATGAGAAAGAACCAAGGTGAGAACTGGGGCGAATGGAGCCAGAGAGATGAAAGTCAATAACTGGGCAATGTGGGGGGAATGGGAAGAACCAAGGGAGAAGGGGCGAACAGAGCGAGGGAAGATAAGTCAATAGACCGGGGCTCTGATGGGATGTAAGAACCAAGGGAGAAGGGGCAACAGAGCGAGGGATTAAAGTCAATAGAACCGGGGCTCATGATGGGGGAATGGTAATGACCAAGGGAGAAGGGGTGAACGGGCGAGAGTTGAAAGTCAATAGACCGGGCTCTGATGGGGGGAATGGGAAGAACCAAGGGAGAAGGGGCGAACGGAGCAAGAGATGAAAGTCAATAGACCCGGGCTCCTGACTTGGTGAATGGAAGAACCCAAGGGGAGAAGGGGCGAACAGAGCGAGGGATGAAAGTCAATAGACCGGGCTCTGATGGGGGAATGGTAAGGATCAAGGGAGAAGGGGTGATCAGGCGAGAGATGAAAGTCAATAGCCCGGGCTCTGCTTGGGGGAATGGGAAGAACCAAGGGAGAAGGGGCGAACGGAGCAAGAGATGAAAGTCAATAGGCCGGGCTCTGATTTGGGGAATGGGAAGAATCAAGGCAGAAAGGGCGAACGGAGCGAGAGATGAAAGTCAATAGACCGGGCTCTGATGGGGGAATGGGAAGAACCAAGAGAGAAGGGGCGAACGGTAGGCGAGAGCTGAAAGTCCAATATACCGGGCTCTGAAGGGGGGGATGGGAAAAACCAAGGAAGAAGTGGGGCATCGGAGCGAGAGATGAAAGTCAATAGAACCGGGCTCTGATGGGGGGAATGGGGATAATCAAGGAGAAGGGGCAAAAGGACATGAGATTGAAAGTGAATAGACCAGCCTCTGAATGGGGGAATGGGCAGAACCAAGGGAGAAGGGGCGAATTGAGCGAGAGATGAAGTCAATAGACCGGCTCTGATGGGGGAATGGGAAGAACCGAAGGGAAAGGGCGAACGGAATGAGAGTTGAAAGTCAATGAACCAGACCTGCATGGGGAATGTGAAGTAAGGGGGAACTGCCAGAGAGATATAGTCAATAGAACCGTTCGCTCTGTGGGAGGAAATGGGAAGAACGCAAGGAGAAGGTGCGAATTGGACGAGAGATGGAATAGTCTATAGACCCGGGGCCTTTGATGGGGGAATGGAAGAACCAAGGGGAGAAGGCGGCGAAACGGAATGAGACGATTAAAGCAATGGACCAGGCCCTGATCGGGGGGTAATGGAAGTAACCAAGGAGAGAGGGGTGAACGGAAGAGAGAGATGAAAGTCAATAGACCGGGGCTCTGATCGGGGGAAAATGGAAGAACCAAGGAGAGAAGGGGAGAACGGAAGAGAGAGATGAAGTCATAGACTGGGTGCACTGAAGGAGGGAATGGGAAGAATCAAGGGAGAAGGGGCGAACAGGGGCGAGACAGGAAAGTCAATAGACCCGGGCTCATATGGGGGGGATGGGAAATAACCAAGGGAAAAATGGGAAGACCTGCAAGCGGAGAAGATAAAGTGAACAGACCGGGCTGCTGATGGGGGGGACGGGAAGAACTAAAGGGAAAGAGGGGTGAAGGCAGCGAGAGATGAAAGTCAATTGACCGCTGTCTCGTGATGGGGGGAATGGATGAACCAACGGAGAAGGGACGAAACGAGCGAGAGAATGGAAGAGTCAATAGAACGGCTCGATGAGGGAATGGGGATGAACCAAGAGAAGTGGGAAGAACAGGACGAGAGAATGAAAGTCAAATAGATCGTTGCTTCTGATTGGAGGGGAGATGGGGAAGAACCAAGGGAGAAGGGGAGAACAGCAGCAGAGAATGAAAGTCATTTAGACCGGGACTCCTGATGGGGGAAGTGTGGGAGATCATGTGAAAGTGGCGAATGAGCGAGAGATGGAGGACTGTTCAGGTTCGTGAGGAAGCCTGTTAGATATGGGGAGGGGTCATACAGCCAAAGATGTTGGAGACTTGACAGGATCAATGGTGACCTCAATGCTGACCTATGTTAAGTGCCCTGACAAGATAAGTTACTTCATACACTCGAGTACATTGGATGAATAGGAACAACATAGAGTCCTGCAGACAACGACCTGAAAGCAGACGTCAGTTGGAAGAATGAGGCGGGTTCATGACAATGAAGTAGCGCTGCTGTATCAGCCTCCCAGTCCCCATGACCTTCCAACCCAATCTAAACTTTTGGGGGAAGGTTGAAGAAAAAGAAAGCTGTATTCGTAACATAATTCTATCGCACCCAACATTGGTGAACGTGTAGAAGAGACGGGGAGCAGCTTGCTGGTTGAGACATTCTTGAATCTGATCCAGACCCAGAGGATTCAGACAGAATTGGAAAGCCAAAAGTGGATTTTACCAGAATACTACACAAAATAAATACACTTTAGGTTTTTAGGAGCAAAACAGGTAAACATTGCAGTTTACAGGACAAAACCTTTAGAACTGAGCAGATGCTGAAATAGTTGAGCAAAATCCCATTGATTAATGAGAGTCATGATGTATTTTTCTATAAAGATTGAATGGAAGTTGCCAAGTGTATGGAGAGACCATGGAGCCTGAAAGTCACAAGGCAAAACATTGTTACCCGTTTTGCTTTCATGCAGTGTACGCAGCAAGAGCTAATGTCCATTTTCTCACTTCTCTATATTGTAGTTTGTTACGGTCTGCTGTAAATCCTGTATCTGCTTATATTGCACTCTTTAGTTTTAGTTATTTAGGATCCTTAAAAGATCACTGCTGTTGTGATAAAGCTCCAGGATTTTCCATTTTCTATCACACGCAGGTCCTGACAGCGAAATCTCATCATCGAATAGACTCGTTACCTCTAAAAAGACATTACCCCCACCTATTCTTATTCATCAAACAAACACCAGAATACTTTCAATCTGAGGGACCGTCAGGCCATTGAATCTATGGTTGTTCACTGTAATACTTCAGATGATATTGTATTTTTTCTTACATGTTTACCCTTGTCCTTGGAATTCCCTGTTCCCTGTATTATTATCATGCTCTATTCTCTCTGCAGGTTTCTTTAACGGATATTTCAGGCCCGGAAAAGGGTTGGTGTGTCTGATGTAAGTGGCCACAGCTAAGGATAGAGCATGAACCGAGACGAAGGAAAACTCTGTTTATCAGGAAAAGGGATATCTGGGAGTTACCTTTCTATGATAAGGAGAGCTCCTGTTGTGGAAGGGTATGGTACGGTCAGGCCTGGATGAAGTTTTCTCTACATGGGGTCCCGTTGGGTTAACTAATAAATTCATTAACTCTCTATAGATGAAATAGAAAAGGAAAGAACGACATGTCCTCTGGTTTGAATTGCTTGTCCTAGGACCTGATATACTCACTTAGAACCATAAGTTGGAGCCAATAATCTTTTTAATGGCCTTTCATTTAAAGTAATCTATTAACCGACGTGGGTTGATGACCACAACCTTGTGCTATTCCACCATTAATGATTTTAAAATGTAAAATTGTGTATAAAACTGTAAAGAACTAAAAATTAATTACTATTTAATTAATCAGAAACAATAAACTTGAGAAGTATCTTCCATATATATCCAGGAATAAAGCATTTAAATTCACCAGGGTCACCATCGATTACATTTCATGGTTTCCATTCTTCATGACAAATTCGAGCCATCAATCATTTCTCATTTTACAAACCAATTTTTCCTGCTGTTAGGAAATTTGTAAACATACAGGCAGAAACCGAATTGTGCAGATTTATGCATTCATTATGTATGTCCTGTTCACTTTTTTCCCTGTTTTGCTAGTTCGTTCATGTCATCAACCTCCTGATTGTTGATGACAACCATCAATCATCCTCCATCCTCAAATCAATCAACCTCTGATTGCAGACGTCAAACCTTCCTCAATAGCCCATCCACAACCCATTACATTGTAGAATAGTCTCACTCATCCATCTAAACGAGGAGCCACACACTCTTCACTCCATCAACACTCAATACTGTGTTACATGAACACCAGAACGCCCTACCTCGCAAAGCCAATTACAAACACCTCACGTCTTGACATTCGAGGAGAGACGCGCAACAATTCATCTATATCTACTACATCCTGCCAAGATACCTCATCCATCACAACCACTCCGCGAGTCGATAGACTGAAAACACAGTGCCATCCTCCCATACCCACCCCCCCGCGCCGCCACCCCCCTCAATCATCAACCTCCTGATTGTAGACGACAAACCATCACTCAATCCATCAACCTCCTATTCGTAGATGACAAGGACCATCCTACACCATCCACCATCCTCCTATTGTAAAAGAGTGGACAAGCCATCCTCCATCCATCATCCCATTAAACTCTTGATTGTATACGACAAACTATCCCGATCATCCCAGCGATTTTCTCAATCCATCAACCTTATAATGTAGATGACAAGCCATCATTCATCCTCCATCCTACTATCCAACAACCTCCTGATTGTAGGCGACAACCATCCTTCATCCACCAGTCCTCAATCCATAAACACGCCTGATTGTAGACGACAATCCATCCTCCATCCTCAATCCATCAACCTCCTGATTGTAGAAGACAAACCATCCTCAATCCATCAACCTCCTGATTGTAGATGACAAGCCATCCTCCATCCATCAACCTCCTGATTGTAGATGACAAGCCATCCTCCATCCATCATCCATTAAACTCTTGATTGTAGACGACAAACTATCCATCATCCTCCATTCTCAATCCAGCAACCTTCATAGATGTAGAAATGGACAAGCCATCATGTCATCCTACATCCACTATCCCTCAACCTCCATGATTGTAGCGACAAACCATCCTTCTCACCATCCTCAATTCCATCAACCTCCTGATTGTAGACAACAAACCAATCCTCACATCCTCAATCCTACAAACCTTCTGAATGTAACCATGCGGCCCATTGCTTCATCCTTCATCCATCAACTCACTGATTGCAAGATGACAAAAATCATCTTCCATCCACCATCCCTTATCCAGTCCCTTACATCCTGCCCATTGTTCATTCCATCCCCACTATTATAGGTAACAAACCATCCTTCCATTCTCCACCCTTTCATCCTTTATCCATCAACCTCCTGTCTGTAAATGACAAACCATCCTTCATCCTCCATCCTTTATCCTCCGTCCTTCATCCATCATCCTCCTGATTGTAGACTACAAGCCATCCTTCATCTTCAGTCCATCATACATCATCCTCCATCCTTCATCCATCAACCTCCTGATTGTAGACAACACAACCATCCTTTCATCCTCCATCCTTCAGTCCATCAAATACTTCATCCTCCATACCTTCATCCAATCAACCTTCGATTGTAGGACAACAAACCATCCTTCTTTCTCACTCCTCCATCCATCATACTTCATCCTTCGTGTTAATATGCTTCTAACAGGTAAGACAAATAGTCACAGGGAATCATTTTTTATTTATGACAAACCATTTCTGGTTCTCTAGTCAACAACTCGCAAATAGTCACGACTGAATACAGAACCTGGAAGGATAAGCATCAACCTGGTGTTTCTATCCTCTTCTACAAACCACAGTAACCAATGTCCTCTTGCAGTGCTGCCCACCACTGTCTGATGGATTCCTATATCTTTTTGACAGTTTATTTGGATGTGTGCACATGAAGCCTATGTCTTGGACAGTTATGATTCTGTATTTTCCTGATCAGAACTGGTGTTTTTTGGCTACACCACCTGGACTCTCCATCTACTACTCCTGAAATGGTCACCTTCCCGTATAGGTTCTTCTTTCAACTCAAAAGTCTCTTTTTTTTTCTTCTGTTCACTTTTTCTCTCATAGGATCTATCATAGGCTCACTTCTGATTTAACGTCCCCTTCCCTCTGGAAACCGTACTGATAACAATCCCGCCCAACATGACTGACTTATAAGTTTGATATGGACTTACATCTCGCCACATCTCTAACATGATACTATGGCTGCTGCTTCCCCTTTTCCTCATAACTTTGGACGTACATTGTGCTGAGCATCATTTCCCTCTTGAAGTCACATCTCGGAAAGGTGAAGAAACAAATGGGATCAACTTCAAGGCGGCCGCAGCTAAGGCCCATCTTGGGGCAGTGAGGACCATGGTCACTCGCCTGATTCTGGGAACTGCTCCTGTGCTTGGTTATCTGCTTAGTTATTAACATCACCATCTAACTTGGAACCAGTGGTGAGCACAGCTGCTTGGTATATCTTTTTGCTTATCCTACTTCCAGTCACATTGTAATTATTCGTAGGAAATACCCTAAACTAAAGGTAAAGTTTTTCTCTTTGTAAGAATATTAAGGAGACAATGAAGAAAGAAGCAGAAAGCAGTAGAGGGGTCTTATGTTCCTCTATTGATCGTCAATCCCCATTATATTGTACATGTTGCACTCCAGCTATAACGTGTAATATACAATATTTCAGGCAATAATAGGAAAGAAGAAGAAAGAAGAATACAATCCTGACTAAAGGGGTAACTGAGAGGCATCTAAAGTGACTGAGCTGAAAGGAAACCCCTCACCAACAGAGATAATGGTATCATCCCAGCAATACTAGATGTCCCTCTGCCTGCTGAAACTATTACACTGGCCACACCCTATATATAGTAAAGACGGTAAAATAAAAAAGAAAATAGATCCTCAAGTTTATTGATTGAAGGGTTTTCTCACTACAAAGTTTTTGATCTTTCAACATAAAGGGACATTAAATGAAGGACTTTTCTTCAAAATACATTGGTCAATAGATATTTACTTCAGTCATATCTGAGTGTTTTTTTTACACAGTGCTCTGAAGTGCACTCAGGTGTCTTATGGGTTTACCTACATACCTCATGTATGTCTTTATCTTATTCGGAGAGCGTGAATGTTTTGTTATCTGAGGGACTGGAATTGGAAGCAAACTAATATATCTAACCAAGATTAGCTTCACTAAAGCACAGTGAGCAACTGATAAGCCTGGCTTGAACTGTTGTCTTTGTTTAAAGATTATTCAATCTCCTGCACTTCAGACGTAGCTTCTCACTAGAAGTTGATTATTTTACTTCAACTGATGTAAAAAACCAACCCACAGCCTGATGAGGGACAGAAGATGTACCAAGAAATGCTGAGAAGATCATTGAAACACTGTGGAGAGAAAACCCTTTAAGTTTTATTTTTTATATTTTGTTTTGTGAAGAATGGGCGAACCATGTGCCAAAGAGACAGTGAGTAAAGAAACCAAAGTATTCTAAAATTTATTAAAGTCAGTTCCCAAGAATATAAGTAACGAACAAAAAACATTAATGCAGACGACATAAGACAAAAAAACCAAAGAACCAAAAACGCTAACAGTAAGCATATAAGAGTAGAGGTGATGTCGGAGCATGGTGCGCCAGGACTGAGGAGCTCTATGTCACTGGTCCGTATCCCCTGGAGAACAAGCTTTACACTATGGATCACTCAGGGAGCATCTACACAAACAAAAATGGTGGCATAATTTATATAAAGATGAATGTTGAAAATGATTATTATATAACTTTGAAAGCTTCCAATGTCAAATTAAAATTTGTACCAAAAAACCACTGTCAAACAATTATCCTTAATTTACAAGGTTACAGGCATATCACCAATTAAGGTGTGGTGTCGATGTTTTTGGAAATGGTCCCGAAATGATGGAGAGCACACAGGGATATTGGTCAAGCACCAAAAAGAGAACAATACAAGCAGGCAAAGGGGTTAAATCATCTGAATTTGCAGATCGCATGCGATGAAAAGTGAAGCATCTAGGCGGCTCATTACCGGTAATGCATGAATCCTCCTTATAGAATATGTATGGAGGACACATCATCTCTAACCAAAGAGCACATTTACTGCAAACCAGATAAAACTGAAGTAGCATCGTCCACATTTCCCTATCTGCTTTATTTGTTGGCTTTAATCATTTAGTCTATTTTAAACTTTGGAGTTTAACAATGTCTATAAAGAACAAGCATCACCACCAACAACCAAGCCAACTTGGAGATATACCACCTTGTAAGTCTGGACATTATGGGTATACCCTGTAAATGATACGACTTTGCTCGCTTCCCTTCTTCCTACAGAGGCCGTCACTGACCTTTTCCTCTTGTGTCCTCCTAATCCTTTGTCTTCTCTTATGCTGGTCTCCGAAGGACAAATACCGCTCCATTGAACAGGATCTTGCTGTCTCTGAATGTCTCCAACATGTCTTACACCATATTACCTGTTTGCGTACTTCTTCACCAGCTTCCCTTATGGTCCACATTTCTACCAAGTAACATTTGGTGTTTGTTACTTCATCTCCTACATGACACCGTACAGCATAACCTCCAGTTTCCGTGGCTCACAGCTTACGCTTTGCTTCTTTCTACTTTATAAGATCACCCTTCCCAGCCTGGGATTCTAAGGAACATTAAAATCAGATTGGTGCTCATTGCCTGGAAAGGTTGATAGTATGGCTGAGACTGTGTCTGTTGGTGGAGAGTCTCCTATCGATGCTAACAATCCACCAACATGAATCTAAAGAAAAGAAACTACTCACAACCATGGAAGAAAACAGAAAGAAAGCCTAAAAACTATCAAATCTGTCTTGTCCTCAATTGCTCCCTTCATTGTAATCATAGTGACGATGTTTACCAGCGTTTGGCCCCTAAAGGTAAACAACCACCAATGAAAGCACAGGGTCCTTAGTCAATCCCAAAACGTGAAGGATTATCGCAGGGGGGTCCAGACATGACGGGGGCCCCTGATTTTCTATCTGTTTCTGTTTCTCGCTATAGTCATTCTTGCACTAGAAATTTTTTTGACAGCATGGGGGTTCGAAAAGTGTGGGCATTCTCTCATTCCCCCAAGGACAACCATTTTTCTTATCTATATAACCCAAAACTCAAGCCACCTTTAAGGAGCTTTCACTAACTTACTTGTAATGTCAGGTCCATTCACGGCCCCCCTTCTGAGCGGCGGGCAGGGCCTATCCCTGCCCCGTAGGGGCCTTCACTGCCTCTTAAACCTGTCTCCTGTCGCAACCTGTCCCCGCTCCCCTGCTTATACCCCCCGCACACCAGTCCGCTATAAACCTTTTGATACTGCCACTATCCCAATCCACTACTGCCCCGCGACTACACCCACCTTTCTACACCTGTTTTTCCGTCCTCTGAATGGCACCTACTGTCCTTGTTTGCATTTGGGGCACTGCTGCAAGTTTTACCTTCACGCTCCCGAGGGCCCAGAGGATCTGCATACCCAGCCTTCTATTTGCTTACAACGTGACATAGAGACTCAGGAGAATGATGCTTTATAATACACAAATAATCTATATTACCTTCATGTCGTGTCACTTCCATGTCTTAAGAATAGTGTTAAGTGATTATTATCGACAAAGGAAATCGGCACGTTTTAAAGGGGATGGATTTTTTTAAGCATGCGAAATTTAGTTAAAATCTGTGCATCATCATTAAATCGCGCCTTTTCGGCGCTTCCTGTAATTTTGGGGGCCCAAATCACTTTCAGAATAAAGGGTGAGATGTTGGGCACTCATGACTGGGGTTGTATGGGTTTTCATTTCTGGAAAAAACATGACCTCGTTTTACATAGAACAGCGTTTCTGTTTTACCTCAGTGTCTCTCAGCTCCTAGGGGTAGGACCTGTCTCTCCTGTGCCAAACAGCTAACGAAATTTGTCTATTTTTGCACAGAGAAAACCTCTACTATTTGCTGTGATCCTTCCAATTTTGTTTGATTAGGATTGAAGATTTTTTTGTAAGCTAGGGGGGGGAATTTTAAAGGAGCATCTACTGCTGTAAATTCACGGCTTGGGGCGGGGGGGGGGGGGCCGGCGAACACAGACAAGCTATTCATAAAAAACACGGATAAATTCACCAAGCTTATGTAGACATTTCAATAGCTTTTTTTTATTAACAGTTTTTTTATTGAAATATTTTTCCTGATATTGGGCAGCCTAAATTATAGGATACACATCTTTTTTTAGTAACTGCAGGGCTCTTTGTTAGGTGCAAAACTCCACTTTTTATTATCATATAACATTTCAGATAGGTGTTAAATTTTCAATTTTGCCCATTCCACCTTTGTTGATATATCCACCTTTACTAAAATAGAATCCGCAAGTCACACAGGTTGATAGGTGCCAAAAAATACCTTGTAATAATCCAATACATTACAGATACGTGTTTTTTTGACTTGGTGCACTACAGCTTTGTTAATTGAGGCACCTTGCACTTAAATGTGAATACTGCAATTTTTTAGTCACCACAGGTGAATTGATAGGTGCCAAAAAATACCTTTTAATTATCCGTATACATTTCAAAATACGTTTTTTTCACTTTGGCGCAGGCCAGCTTTGTTGATAGATCTACTTTGCAGTTATATTTGAATACAGCAATTTTGTAGTCACCACAGGTGAATTGATAGGTGCCAAAAAATACCTTGTATATCCGAATACATTCGATACTTTTTTTTTCACTTGGCGCAGGCCAGCGTTTTTTGATAGATCTACTTTGCAGTTATAATTGAATCCACAATTTTTGTTTTGATTAGAGGATTTGAAATAGTTTTTGATTTGCCGTCTTTTAAGAAGAGACTTTCCAAAACTCTTATATCCTTCTCAAATTTGTATATTTCTGAACATGGAGCGAAATTCAGGTGGGAAGCGAGCAAAGAGGGGTAGGACATGGAGGAGAGGTACGAGAGAAGGTGCTCCTTCCAGTGCTGTGACAACACGCATGCCAGCGGATGATCAGTTGCAGACCGTCAGGCCTGTCATCGCTGGGTCAGGGCCCTGTGAATCTCAGTAATGAACAGCGTCGCCAATCTGTCCTTCATGGTTAATGCAACCTGCCATCCAGCAGTCTTACCTCCTCGTCCCCCCAGTCATGGCCACAAATGTCGTCATCAGCATCACCAGCATCCGTCCAAAATGAAGCACCCAAATGTCAACTCGTGTACCCACCACTGTGGATAATCCATTTTCTGAAGACCTCTTTGATGACAAAATGCGGTTGGGGTCAGAAGGCATGTTAAAAGATCAAGAGGCCAAAGAGGATGATTTTCTCTGCTCTGACGCCCAGTTACTGATGCCATCAGAGGAGGAGAAGGAAGCCGGTCAATCGGCAACAATCCCGGGCGGTCGGCAACGCCTGGACGTCCCGTTTGCTTGTAGCCAGCAGCTCCTGGATGCAGAAGGTCAGGAAGACCAAGTCACCTGTGTTGATGATGATCTACATTGCGGATCCAACGTGGTCTTCATCATTGGACGAGGAGGAAGACGATGGGGTAGTGTCAGTATGGGTCCCGCCTCAAAAAGGGAGAGGGCGGTCGTAGAAGTCCGCTGATATGATTCAGCCAGCCACGGTCAGCGCAAACCACGCTCCTCGCTTATCGCCGTCAAAAAGGTCCAGGAACTCTCAAAACTCGGCCTTATTTTACCAAGCCTCTGATTCACCCAGCGATGTCAAATTCCGCCTTTGCCGTAACGCATAAGTAGAGGCAAGAACCTTAGGTGGTTAACCACCACCAACATGTCTAGTCACATGCAGCGAATGCATGAGTTGAAATGGAGGGAACACTTGGCCAAAAAAGGCCAGACCGACGCCGGGCCTCCAACCACTGTCACACCCTCTGTCTCCGCCTCCTCCTCTTCCGCCACCACCAAGCGTTCCTCAGCTGCCCATGTCTCTCAGAGTCATGATCAGGGATCAGCCTCCGCTTCAGCCTCCACCGTCGCCCGAGTACCACCAGCACCACCAGAGACCCATCCTACTCCTTCTCCTTCCGCCAGTTTGACGACCTGCACGCCGTACAGTGCCAGTCTAGCAGCCAGCCTTCTGTCTTCCAGGTTTGGGAGCAGAAGAAACACTTTAACCCAAACCATCCCAAAGCCAAAAGCCTGAATGTCGGCATTGCCAGGCTTTTGGCCTTGGAAATGTTGCCTTTCCGTCTGGTGGACACAGATGGGTTCCGCCACGTCATGGCCCTTGCCTGCCCCCAATACCAGATGCCGAGCAGGCATTTCTTTGCCAGAAAAGCCGTCCCTGCCCTGGCCAGCCACGTGTCATCTAAAATTTCAACTCGTTGTCTGCATCTGTGCCGGAAAAGTCCATCTCGCCACCGACACAGGGCTAGTAACACGGGCCAAGCCGCTATATCTCTGTGACAGCTCACTGGGTGAGCGGTGGATTCTCTGGGGGTGACGGTGGCTCTCAGGGGCTCGGGGCACGCCTTTTAAAACCGCAGGGAGGTGCAGGGGGGTTTTTTTTCCCCCCCAAAGGCCCTGGGGCATCAGGCCCCGAGAAACCAGGGCCCGGTTAAATTAAAACTGCCCTTTGGGGACCGCCCCAACGGTCAGGGGCTGCACGGTCTCCTCAACGAGACCGAGCGCTGGCTGGGTTACAAGAACCCTTTTGCCGGCAAGGGGGTGGCGATAAAGGGCGAAATCTGCTGGCCGCCCTTAAAAATCGTAGGCTGAGCCAGGGCTCCATCAGATTTTTAGGGCCCCATACGCCCAATTGTCTGGGCCCCCTTGCTGTTCCACAAAAAAAAAATCGGTTGTGGGTTTTTCTAGATTACGTTATATCATTTTTTTTTTCTCTCAATCTCTCCGGTACTTATAGAAATATCGCTGAACAATAACTATAGCACTTAACACTGCCGTATATTGTTTTTTTAGCAAGCACTAACACACCCCTTTTCCTGTGGCTACATTAGGCCCTCCGTGGAGTGAGCCAACATCCTGCAGAAGTTTCTGTAACGTAAAAAAATTGGGGGAAATTCTGCGGGGGCAAACAATAGGAAAAAAAGCATTAAAAACACTAATTATCTGCCCCCTCACCCGACTTAAAAATAATGAAGGAAATATTGTTCCCCCCTTTCCTGCTCCCCGAAGATGGGTCAGGGGTGGCTTCCCGGGGCATCTTCATAAACTCTCATCAAACTATTTCATATCTATTGATTCTTTTTTACTTACCAATATCTACATCATCTAATCTATCAAACTATCTATTTTTATCTATCTATCATCTATCTAATTTTATCCCATATCATTTTCCACTATCCATATCTATCTATCTATCTACTATCCATATCTACATTTTTATCTCTACTATCACTAACTACTATCTATCTATCCATATCATCTAAAAACCCTACTATCATCTACTCATATCATTTATCCATACTATCTTCTACTATCTAAATAAAAGAAAAAGGAAAAAAGGGCCACAATAGGAAATACGTTTTTTTTCAAAAAGAATATAATTATATTCAAGCTGCTCACCTCTTTAGTTTGCTAAAGGGCCGAGGCACAACTCTGTTAAGGTATGGGGGCTCCACTTGGGGCTAAATCAAACGCAGCCTGGGTCCTGGAAATCCACGGGAGGGAACCTCTCTGGTTTAGTAGATGATGCAAGGGAAAAATAAGATCGCGGCGGGTCTGATCAAATGGGGGCCAAACAGTAAATAATTACATATTAAAATTTTTTAAAAGGAGACAATAAAAACCAGTATAAAACAATTTTGGATATTAAATAGGGTCTCAACCCACCTTTTGCATGGGAAATCCACGCTTCCTCAGGGGCATAATGGAACAGGGTTTTTTTGGTCAGTTTAAATTAAAGTGCCCCGTATCACGGGTTGACTTTTAGACTCTTGCAACCACGTATTTCTGTTGAAAACGATACCCCTGTCGAGAGACATGAAATGTGGAGGGTCGTTTACTTTTCAATAAAATTTAAAACCGATAATGAGCGGAAGAAATTCCTAGACGCACGAGTCTGTGTGTTTTTGCTGTTCCTATTTAATTTGAGTTCCAAGGGATAATGTGTTTTCTAAATGAGGAGTTTCTTTTCTTTTCCTGTGAATCGGGGGAAGTAGATAAGATTTTCTTTGTGCATGTAAAAAAAGGATTTGCTGGGGCACAAAAAAATCCTACATTATCATGTGTGAGTTTTCCCCCTTAATGTGAAATTACAGTGTAATTATAATTTCCTGGAAATTATTAGATCAAAATAATTAAAGATTGTTTGGTTCCATGGTTTTAAAACGTAAAATACAAAAAAAGACCACAGTTGGGGAATCTTGCCAGAAAATGTAAAACTCAAAAACTATCAAAGGTGTATAAAAAACCGAAAAAGTAGGTAATTTCCAGATAAAAGGAAAAACAATTATTATGGGACAAATGCATAATAAACATGAATATTAGAAGAGTTCTATATATAACAGAGCAGCCTGCTTCTGATTCTGTGATGTAGGTATATACCAGATAAGGGAAAACAATTATTATGGGACAAATACTTAATAAACATGAATATTAGAAGAGTTCTATATATAACAGACCAGCCTGCTTCTGATTCTGTGACGTCAAAGTATAGATATATTATTCGTGACGTCAAGATCTGTTGCGTCAAGTATAGATGTGTTAGTCGTGATTTGCATGATATTTTATTCCAGTTAATATATAATATATTTAACATGAACGAGAGAAATACACTAATATATAAATTTATGTTTGTTAGAATTGTTCTCTGTGTGCTAGCGCACCCATTGGCTTCACCTCCCTGGCAATTCCATTAACCATCTCAGAGAGTCTACAGATAAGGTAGGAACATATATATGCTGAAGAATACTGAATAATTCTATTCATTTTACTGTATAGCTCTTATTATACATTCTCTATAGTATCGGGGTGTATCTTTCCTTCTAATGTGTTGTTCGTGATTCTTGAGAACATCACCTTTGGGAGAATTGGATTGGTCATATATTATGATTTGATGACTAGTGAGCTATTAATTGCTTGATATGACAGGAACATTTATTCTACCGAATTAATTCAACGATGTCATTGAGCCCCTGTGGGTGTATTGTCTGAAGGCGATACATCCAATACAATTCGCGGCGTTGCAATTGCTGAAACCGATTAGAGATGTCAAGAGGAATTGTGTCAATAGGAATGACCGAAAGGTCTAAAAAATTGCGGTTATGTACCTCATAGAAGTGTCTTGCCACGCTCTGTTTTAGATCACCTTTTTTAATACTGCAGCGGTGGCCATTTAACCTCACCCTTAGTGGACAGATGGTTCGGCCCACATATTGTAACCTGCAAGTACAGGTAATCATATATATAACATATTGTGACTTGCACGACAAGGAGAAGTTGATGGAGAATTGTTCTTTTGTAATATTAGAAGTAAAGGTAACTGTTTCAATAATGCTATTGCAGCAAAGACAACCTTTTGATTTACAGGGGAAACTGCCTTTGGGGGTAGTAGAAGCTCCCGGATCTATTATTTTATTCTTGATTTTACTGGGGGCCAATATGCCCTTCAAATTGGGGGCTCTCCTAAATATCACGCCGGGTTGATTGGAGATTTTTGCACCCAGGACAGGATCCTTTTTAATGAGGTGCCAATGTTTTTTTAATATTCTTTTAATTTCTCCATGAGAGGAATTGTATTGGGTAATTAGTGAATGATCGATGATATTGTTGGTAACTTTCAAATTAGATGTTTTCTCTCTAAGACAATCTTTTTGTTCTAATGCTCGGGTTTTTGTTAGAGCGTCTGATAATAAAGTAAATGGATACTTTTTTTCTTTAAATCTGTCTTGTAAGATCTTAGCTTGAGTGTCAAATGTAGCAGTGTCTGTACAGTTTCTACGTATTCTTTTCAGCTGACCATATGGGATATTGCGAAGCCAAGGTTTATGATGGGCACTGCTGAACGTAATGAAACTGTTAGTGTCAACAGATTTAAAATGGTTCGATGTGATAAATTGACCTGCCCTGTGCGAAATTTTAAGATCTAAAAATTCGATTTCATTGGGGCTGTCCGATGAAGTAAATGAAATGCCAAAACTGTTATTGTTGATATGATTGATGAAAGATGTTATTGCCTCTTTAGGGCCTTTCCAGATAATGAATAAGTCATCAATATATCTTTTGTATAAAAAGATATAATTATATTGATGGTAGGAATAGATATATTGGTTTTCGAAGAGGCCCATAAAGAGATTAGCATAGGCAGGAGCTAATTTTGTGCCCATTGCAGTGCCTCTTACCTGCCAGTAGGTGGCGCTGTTATATACAAAATAATTGTTTTCAAGTACATATCTGAGACAATTGAGTAAAAATTTTTTATATGGATCTACAATCGAATTATCTAGATCCAAATAATGTTTGACACAGGCTATGCCCAATTCATGTTCTATATTTGTGTACAGAGAAGAGACGTCTAGTGTTAAAAATGTGTAATGATCTTCAGATTTCAAAGAGGACAGGATGGAAATTAAGTGACCCGAATCTTTTATATGGCTATCTAATTTTGTCACATATTGCTGGAGATGTAAATCTACAAAATGGGATATATTGCTTGTAGGAGAATTTATTCCCGAGATGATTGGCCGGCCTGGTGGACAAGTTATGTTTTTATGTAATTTGGGTAAGTAATAGAAAAATGGTATGCTGGGTTCTTTGATATATAGAAATTGTTTTGTTTTGTTGTCTATAAGGTTGTCAGACAGAGCGGATTGAATTAGAACATATAACTCCTTCTGAAATTTGATAAATGGGTCCACCGGACAAAGACTATAATATGAATTGTCTGATAATATTTTTAAAGATTCCTTATGGTAATCAGAGTAGTTTAGTATAACAATGCCCCCCCCCTTACAAAAGAACAATTCTCCATCAACTTCTCCTTGTCGTGCAAGTCACAATATGTTATATATATGATTACCTGTACTTGCAGGTTACAATATGTGGGCCGAACCATCTGTCCACTAAGGGTGAGGTTAAATGGCCACCGCTGCAGTATTAAAAAAGGTGATCTAAAACAGAGCGTGGCAAGACACTTCTATGAGGTACATAACCGCAATTTTTTAGACCTTTCGGTCATTCCTATTGACACAATTCCTCCTGACATCTCTAATCGGTTCCAGCAATTGCAACGCCGCGAATTGTATTGGATGTATCGCCTTCAGACAATACACCCACAGGGGCTCAATGACATCGTTGAATTAATTCGGTAGAATAAATGTTCCTGTCATATCAATCAATTAATAGCTCACTAGTCATCAAATCATAATATATGACCAATCAAATTCTCCCAAAGGTGATGTTCTCAAGAATCACGAACAACACATTAGAAGGAAAGATACACCCCGATACTATAGAGAATGTACAATAAGAGCTATACAGTAAAATGAACAGAATTATTCAGTATTCTCCAGCATATATATGTTCCTACCTTATCTGTAGACTCTCTGAGATGGTTAATAGAATTGCCAGGGAGGTGAATCCAATGGGTGCGCTAGCACACAGAGAACAATTCTAACAAACATAAATTTATATATTAGTGTATTTCTCTCGTTCATGTTAAATATATTTATATATTAACTGGTATAAAATATCATGCAAATCATGACTAACACATCTATACTTGACGCAACAGATCTTGACGTCACGAATAATATATCTATACTTTGACGTCACAGAATCAGAAGCAGGCTGGTCTGTTATATATAGAACTCTTCTAATATTCATGTTTATTAAGTATTTGTCCCATAATAATTGTTTTCCCTTATCTGGTATATACCTACATCACAGAATCAGAAGCAGGCTGCTCTGTTATATATAGAACTCTTCTAATATTCATGTTTATTATGCATTTGTCCCATAATAATTGTTTTTCCTTATCTGGTATATACCTACATTTCAGGATTTATATACACCTTTGATAGATTTTGAGTTTTACAATTTTCTGGCAAGATTCACACTGTGCGTCTTTTGTTGTATTTACAGTTTTAAACCATGAGAGACCAACAATCTTTAATATTTATGATCTAATAATCTCTCCAGGAAATATAATTACACTGTAATATCACATTAAGGAGAAAACTCACACATAGATAATGTAGGACTTTTTTTGTGTCCAGCAATCTCTTTTACATGCACACAAGTATCTTTATCTACTTCTCCAGATCTCACAGGTAAACGCCTAAGAACGTCCTCATTAGAATACACACATTATGCCTTGGACTCTAATTACTAGGAACAGCGTAACACACAGACATCGTGCAGTCTAGGAATCTTCTTCCGCTCATTATCAGGCTTCTCTAATTGATTGGCAAGTAAACGACCCATCCACAGTGCATGTCTCTCGACAGGGAGTCCATCAGTTTGCAACATGTAATACAGATGGTTGCAAGAGTCTCAACGTCAATCCAGTGATACGGCACTACCTATTTAAACTGACCACAAACCCTGTTCATTATGTACCCCTGAGGAAGCGTGGATTTGCCATGCGAAACGCGTCGGGTTAGAGATCTATTTAATATCCAAATTGTCTCTTGACATGGATTTTTATTGTCTCTTTTTAATAAATTTTAATATGTAATATTATTTACTGTTTGGCACCCATTTGCATACGAGCGCCGCGATCCTTATTTTTCCTTGCATCTATCTATCTATCTATCTATCTATCTATCTATCTATCTATCTATCTATCTATCTATCTATCTATCTATCTCATATCTCTCTCAATCATCTATCTATCTATCTATCTATCTATCTATTTATCTATCTATCTCATATCTATCTATGCCATAATAAAAATCTATCTATCTAGCCATATTATCTATCTATCTATCTACTTATCTATCTATCTATCTATCTATCTATCATCTATCTATCCAATATCTATCTCATTTTTATCTATCTCTCTTCTATCTATCTATCTATCTATCTATCTCCTATCTATCTATCCCATATCTATCTATCTATCTATCTCTCTCATATCTATCTATTTCATATCTATCTATCTCTATCTATCTCTCTCATATCTATCTATTTCATATCTATCTATCTCTCTCATATCTATCTATCTCTCTCATATCTATCTATCTATCTATCTATCTATCTATCTATCTATCTATCACATATCTACAGTATCTCTCTCATATCTATCTATCTATTTCATATCTATCTATCTATCTATCTATCTATCTATCTATCTATCTATCTATCTATCTATCTCTCTCATATCTATCTATTTAATATCTATCTATCTCATATCTATCTCTATCATAACTATCTATCTATCTATCTATCTATCTATCTATCTATCTATCTATCTATCTATCTATCTCTCTCTCATATCTATCTCATATCTATCTACCTCATATCTATTCTTCTCATACATCTATCTATCTCTCTCTCTCATATCTATCTATCTATCTATCTATCTATCTATCTATCTATCTATCTATCTATCTATCTATCTCTCTCATATCTATCTCATATCTATCTATCTATCTATCTATCTATCTATCTATCTATCTATCTATCTATCTACCCCATATCTATCTATCTATCCATCTATCCCATATCTATCCATCTATCCCATATTTATCCATCTATCTATCTATCCATCTATCTATCTATCTATCTATCTCATATCTATCTATTTATCTCATATCTATCTATCTAATATCGATCTATCTCATATCTATCTATTTATCTCATATCTATCTATCTCTCCCATATCTATCTATCTCATATCTATCTATTTATCTCATATCTATCTATCTCATATCTATCTCATATCTATCTATCTATCTATCTCATATCTATCTCATATCTATCTATCTATCTCATATCTATTTATCTCATATCTATCTATCTATCTATCTATCTATCTATCTATCTATCTATCTCATATCTATCTATCTCATATCTATTTATCTCATATCTATCTATCTATCTATCTATCTATCTATCTATCTATCTATCTATCTATCTATCTATCTATCTATCTCATATCTATCTCATATCTATCTATCTCTCTTCTATCTATCTATCTATCTATCTCTCTCATATCTATCTATTTCATATCTATCTATCTCATATCTATCTCTCTCATATCTATCTATTTCATATCTATCTATCTCTCTCATATCTATCTATCTATCTATCTATCTATCTATCTATCTATCTATCACATATCTACAGTATCTCTCTCATATCTATCTATCTATTTCATATCTATCTATCTATCTATCTATCTATCTATCTATCTATCTATCTATCTATCTATCTCTCTCCTATCTATCTATATCATATCTATATATCTCATATCTATCTCTCTCATATATCTATCTATCTATCTATCTATCTACAAACTATCTATCTATCTATCTATCTATCTCATATCTATCTATCTATCTATCTATCTATCTATCTCTCTCTCATATCTATCTCATATCTATCTACCTCATATCTATCTCTCTCATATCTATCTATCTATCTATCTATCTATCTATCTATCTATCTATCTATCTATCTATCTCTCTCTCATATCTATCTCATATCTATCTATACATCTCTCATATCTATCTCATATCTATCTATACATCTCTCATATCTATCTATCTATCTATCTATCTATCATCTATCTATCTATCTATCTATCTACCCTCTCTCATATCTATCTATCTCATAATCTATCTATCTAATCTATTACATCTATCTATCTATCTATCTATCTAGCTATCTAGCTATCTATCTAGCTATCTATCTATCTATCTATCTATCCATCCATCTATCTATCCATCTATCTATCCATCTATCTATCTATCTATCTATCTATCTATCTCCTATCTATCTATCTATCTATCTTCTATCTATCTATCTATCTATCTCATATCTATCTATCTCATATCTATCTATCTATCTATCTATCTATCTATCTATCTATCTATCTATCTATCTATCTCATATCTATCTATCTATCTATCTATCTATCTCTCTCATCTCTATCTATCTATCTATCTATCTCTCTCATACATATCTATCTCATATCTATCTCATATCTATCTATCTATCTATATATCTATCTCCTATCTATCTATCTCCTATCTATCTCTCTCTCTCTCATATCTATCTACCTATTATTAATCTCATCTTCTGATACAGTAAGGTATCAAAGAATTTAATTTTTTTATAATTTAGGCTAGGTATACACCATGTATACACACAACCCTAACCCTACATACAAAATATATACACACACTTTATACAAACATATAGTGTATACACACAAACATAAAATACACATGCTATATACTATCACTATTCACAGACACAGTATACTTATACATGCATATGTACAAAATACATTCAATATATACTCACACAGTATATAGACATTTCACAGCATATATGCACACATCCATGCACAGTATATACACACACATCCATATACAGTAAACACACATCCATGCCCAGTATACACACACACACCCATGCCCAGTATATATGCACAGACACATATCCATGCCCAGTATATATGCACACACACATGCACATACAGTATACACACACCCATGCCCAGTATATATGCACACTCACATCCATATACAGTATACACACACACCCATTCCCAGTATATACATACATGCCAACTCTCCCGTTTTTGGCGGGGGGGGGTCCCGCGATTTTGGGTCCCCTCCCGACCCCCGGGGGAGTTGGCATTCCACGCTTCACCCGCCCGGAGTCTCGCTGTGCAGGGAGGAGGCAGGAGGGATCGCTCCCTCCTCCCCCTGTTTTGCCGGCGCCGGTTTTGTTTTGCCGCACGTACAAAGGGCAGCGGGGCAGGGGAAGTGAACGCGCGGCTGCAGGGAGTGACGCGCGGCTGCTCTCACTTCCCCCCTGCGCCGCTGAGGAGATCGTCCCGGAGCGGCCGTGCTGCGGAGCCTGGTGAGTAAGTGGATTTTATTATTTTATTTTTATTAGCTATATGGGGGGCTCTGCCTGGCAACAATGGGGGCACTACTGGCAACAGAGGGGACAAACTAAACCCGGCAACAGAGGGGCCCCTACCCGGGAACAGAGGGGCACTACCTGGGAACAATGGGGGCACTTTCCTGGCAAAAAGAGGGGGCACTACCTGGCAACAGAGGGACATCTACCTGGCAACAGAGGGGCACACCTGGCAACAGAGGGGGCACTACCCGGGAACAATGGGGGCACACCTGGCAACAATGGGGGCACTACCTGGCAACAGAGGGACATCTACCCGCCCAAAAGAGGGGACATCTCCTGCCAACAGAGGAAGCTTTTACCTGACAACAATGGGGGCACTACCTGGCAACAGAGGGGGCCCTACCTGGCAACAATGGGGGCACTACCTGGCAAACAATGGGGGCACTACCTGGAAAACGATGGGGGCCCTACCTGGCAACAATGGGGGCACCTACCTGGCTAACAAAGGGGGGCCCCTACCTGGCTTACAAAGGGGGGCACCTACCTGGCTACAGAGGGGGCATCTAGTTGGCTACAAGGGGGCATCTACCTGCCTGTAAGGGGCACTACCTGCTTATGGGGGTTTACTACCTGGCTAGAAGGCCATCGCCCTGGCGTTCATCCAAAGCCGTTATGCAGTTTGGTGGGTGGGTGTGGCTTTTTGAAGGGGCGGGGCATACCGACAAGATGGGCGTGTCCATGCAAATGGGTGCCGTGGCGCGCTACGCGCGCCGCCCCCTACAGTCTCCTGCTTTTTCATTTTCAAAAGTTGGCAACTATGAGTATATATGCACACACACATCCATATACAGTATACACACACATCCATGCCCAATATATATTGACACACACATATCCATGCCCAGTATACACACACACCCATGCATATATAGTATACACACACACACACACACACACACACACACACACACACACACACACACACACATATATCCATGCCCAGTATATATGCACACACTTATTTTACACACTATGGGAAGATAAGCAGCCCTCGTCCTCCTGCTGCTGTTGTGCTTCCGCCCGGGCCCCCCCCCCCTGCTTCCCATGTGACCGGGCCCCCTCCCTGTCTCGCCCTCACAGGGTCCGGTCTCTCTTCACAGGCAGCCAGTGACGCTGCTGCCGGGGTATTCAGGCTGCGGAGCCTCCTCAGTGTATCAGCAGCATCGCGGCTGCCGGTGCGGCCCGGATGCTTAGAGCTTGGTAAATAGAACAGGCCTGGAGCCTGTTCTATTTACCAAACCTCTGAAACAAGGGAGGCCCGGTTGCTCCGCTCAGAGCGCAGGAGACAATGAAACTGTCTATATGTGCAGCTGTGACATGGAGGCAGAGCACGGGCCCCTGAGAGGTGTGGGGGCCCCACTCCAAGCCCTCCTCTCCCGATCTGTATTTAAAAACAGTTGACATTCCTGTGAAGCAAGGGGGCGGTACCTGCCGGCGGCCGCGGGGCCCCCCCTTGCTTCACAGATCGGCCGGGCCCCATACACCTGTAGTGCCTGTACCCCCCTAATGGCGGCCCTGGCTGGAGCACAACCCTTGCCTGGCACATGTCATGAACCTTGTCGTCCAGAAATTTCGAAAGAGCTACCGGGGTCTGGACTGCCTGCTGAGGAAGGCCCCGAAGTCTAAGATCGCAAAATTCCTCCGTTCGCACCCGCTTTCGTCCCGCCTGGCTGCGTGCAGCGTCAGCTCGGCCTCCCCGTCAACCGTCTCATTGTTGACGTGGCAACACGCTGGAATTCCACCCTCCACATGCTCCAGCGATTGTGGCAGCAGCGCAATGCCATTACGCAGTACGAAGTGACACATGGCCTGACAAGCAGAGCTACGGACCTCGGTGTGTTGAGCCACCGAGAGTGGAGGCAGGTGAAAGAGCTCTGCACCATCCTTGCCAGTTTTGAAGAAGCCACCAAAAGGGTCAGTGCAGAAGATCCCCTTTGTCAGCATGAGCATTGTGGTGATCTTAGTTCGGAACGATCATTGGACACTCTGAAACATCAGTCCCGCCACGACGGAGGAGAGACGGACACAGATGCGGACCGGAGCCTTTCTCTCCGTCAAATCCACAAGGCCCGACAGTTTCAAAATTTTCATCGGTTTTCCCATTAGGCAGTGGTTCGGGGTCCAGAGCTAGTGCAAGGTGGCGCATCAGCTCTCAGGGTGCATCATCTCAGGCAAGTCAGGGCTGTATGCTGACGATACCCAACTCTACATCTCCGGCCCAGATATCGCTTCTCTTCTCTCCCGGATCCCTGACTGTCTGTCGTCCATATCCTCCTTCTTCTCCTCCCCCTCTCCTAAAACTAAATTCATCATCTTCCCACCGTCCCACTCCATCCCTCCACCTGATCTCTCTATCACAGTCAATGGCTTCACTCTCTCACCAGCTCCACAAGTCCGCTGCCTTGGATAACCCTTGACTCCAATCGGGTCCTTCAAGCCGCACATCAAGCCCTCACCTCTGCTGCCGCCTCCACCTGAAAAACATCTCCTCGCATCCTTTCATTCCTTACTTCGAAAGCACAAAATGCTGGTCCATTGCCCTCGTCATCTCACGCCTTAGACACTGCAACATCCATCCCCTGCGGCCTCCCACTAGCACCCTCGCTCCCCTCCCAATCCATCCTTAACTCTGCTGCCCGTCTTATCCACCTCTCTCCTCGCTACTCCTCTGCCTCTCCCCTCGTCAATACCTTCACTGGCTTTTCCCCTTGCCCAGCGAAACCAGTTCAAGTTAACAACCTTGACCTACAAGGCTCTCCATAAACTCTCCCCTCCATACATATTGCCTTAGTCTCCAGATATCTCCCCTCACCCCAATCTCCACTCCTCACAGGACCTTCTTCTCCGCCTTCCCCGTGTCAAATCCTCACATAACCTCTCCAAGACTTCTCCCGTGCTTCCCCCATACTCTGGAACTCACTGCCCCAACACATCAGACTCTCCCCCACTCTCACCAGCCTCAAAAAACAGCCTGAAAACCCATCTCTTCAGATTGCCTATAACCAACAATAACCCTACTGTCACTACAAATATCCGAAATCATGTCTGCCCCTCACCTTCTGTCTCTTACCAAACCTTTCCTGTAATGTAAGCCTTTACGGGCAGGGGCCTCTCTCCTTCTGTACCAATTGTTAGTTAGTAATTTGTCACCTTTGTACTTGTTTGAAACCCATATTATGTATGAAACCTGAATGTACAGCGCTCTGGAACCAAGGGCGCTCAAAAAAAAATAATAATAATAATAATAATAATAATAATAATAATAATAATAGTGCCCCTCGACCCAGAGGCTTGGGAAATCAAGGCTCCATCTCTCACATGAGTGCTTGGATGCTCCATTTCCTCCAACATGATCCTCGCTTTTAAAGGGCATCAAAATTAACAACAGTTACTGGGTGGGCCCCCCTCCTGGATCCCCCGGTACAAAAAAAAACTCAGCACTTTTCCTTCCACCCACCCAAATAGAGAGTAAAATGCAGGACATCGAGACCTTGCTGAGTGATCAACTGGAGACATCTGTTGCGTCTGCTTCACGTTCCCCAAATGTCACGGTGGAACACATCAGCGACGTACAGCAGTAGAGTGCCAAGTAGGCGTAGCGGCAGCAGCAGGCAAGGTGACAGAAGCCTAATGGGTGACCTATTGCAAAATTTGTTTACCACCACACAAACGCATGCAATGCAGGGCACACATCCAACACACAGAGATCAGCTTAAGATCATGGTGCACGACTATTGCGTCTCAACACCGATGTTTTTGTATGTGTCCGGACCCAATAGACTTTTGGGTATCCAAAAAGGGACGAAGGCCCGAACTGGCTCGTCACGCCATAGAGGTGTTGCCCCTGCCCAGCAGCCAGTGTCATATCTGAGGGGCCCTTCAGCACAGCTGGAGAAGTCATTACAGACAAACGCTTCCGGCTTTCCACAGATAATGGGGATCGTTTGACTTTCATCAAGATGAATCAGGCATGGATCTCTGATGATGTTGTGGCCCCAATTGCCGAGGTCACCGCTTAGTTGCCGGTCTACTTCACATTCCTCTTCAAACAGAAATGGTCCTCTTGAAAAATGTTTTTTAAAATGATCAGTTCTTACTGCAATTTTTATTCTCTTTGCCCAACATTTTCTTTTTGCTGTGAGGAGACTGTAAAAGACAGCGGGTTTTCATGACAACACCGTAATCCATTTACTCACTTTACTTAAGAAGTTTTCGCATTGTCAAAAGGGTTTTTTGAGGTCATGTTGCTGTGAGATACAGCAATAATCATGGTCCTTTGGAACAGAAATGTGGCTTTTAAGTGGCATTTCTCCCTCACAATTTTTAATAGTGGCTGAGAAGTCATATTTATAATTTTTTGGGGTCATGTAGCTGTGAGTTACAGCAATAATCAGGGTCCGTTGGAACAGAACTGTGGCTGCTAAGGGGCATTTCTCCCGCCCAATTTTAACATGGCTGAGAATTCATTTTTATAATTTTATGGTCATGCTGATTTTAAATGCAGCAATACTACAGGTCCTATTATAAAAAAAAATGTTGTTTCTAACAGACATTTGTTCTTCACAATTGTCCCAAAGTGGCTCAAGGGTCATGCTTTGAATTTTTGGGGCATTTTGCTGTGACATGCAGCTATACTACAGGTCCTATTATAAAAAAATGTTGTTTCTAACAGACATTTGTTCTTCACAATTGTCAAGAGTGGCTCAAGGGTGATGGTGCTGTCAGAAACAGGAATAGGTAGGACACTGTTAA
The DNA here is from genome assembly GCA_025379985.1 of Phyllomedusa bahiana. NCBI lineage: Eukaryota > Metazoa > Chordata > Amphibia > Anura > Hylidae > Phyllomedusa > Phyllomedusa bahiana. The sequence continues at coordinate 51,081 of JAODAL010028184.1, forward strand.
TGGACACATATTACAAAATGACTTGTTTTGCAAGATCTTTAACATAGCTATCAATCCCTGTATTGAGACAAACCCATTTAATACAATTAAAAAAAAGAGAAACAAAGACATGGTGGGATTCCATCCTATTTTAAAAATGTATTTTCTAAAAATTTAAAATACTAAAAAACTTGCATGTACAAAATAGCTGGTAAAAAAATTACTCTGAATTGTACAAGGGAGGTACAGGAAAACTTGACCAGATGTCTGTTATTCAGAGGACATGGAGTATGGAGCACGGACAGAGAAAAAAAGTACAGAGACAATTTCCTCCAGCACGTTGAGCAAAATGAGAAAAAAAAATGCCAAGAAAAAGGGCACCTGGGTGTAACTGGAGCGTTAAACAACAGTATTTCCAATTGAAGCTCAATTGGTCCGCACTCATACGGAGGGGCAAGCGCTACCCAGGACTTGACTGTGTACTGAGGAAGGCTGGAGTTCTCACACTTCCGCTTCCGCACTCTGCTTCAGCACGACAGTTTTCATTACTGCGTCATCAGGGCATTTTAACCTGCGTGTTAATAGATGACGGATGCCAGCCTGGGCTCTCACCGACCCACTGTAACTCCGGCCTGGGTCATGCTGGGCACAGGACAGTTCTAGTCAATGTCCAGTTCAACTAAAATGGTGGTTTAAAGACTCCTTTTTCCGGCACTTTTTAATCTGGGGGTCAGACAGGTTTAATAGTCATACTGCGGTCCAGGACAGTTCTAGTCAATGTCCAGTTCAACTAAAATGGTGGTTGAAAGACTCCTTTTTCCAGCACTTTTTAATCTGGGGGTCATACAGGTTTAATGGTCAGACTGTGGCCCAGGACAGGGACAGTATATGTCCAGTTCAACTAAAATGGTGGTTGAAAGACTCCATTTTCCGGCACTTTTTAATCTGGGGGTCAGACAGGTTTAATGGTCATACTGCAGTCCAGGACAGTTCTAGTCAATGTCCATTGAAACTAAAATGGTGGTTGGAAGACCCCTTTTTCCGGCACTTTTTAAACTGTGGGTCAGACAGGTTTTAAAGGGGCATGCTGCGGTCCAGGCCAGGGTTTGTCAATGTCCAGTTCATCTAAAATGGTGGGTGAAAAAACTTTCCTTTTTCCGGCACTTTTTAATCTGTGGGTCAGACAGGTTTAATGGGCATACTGCGGTCCAGGACAGTTCTAGTCAATGTCCAGTTCAACTAAAATGGTGGTTTCAAAAACTACTTTCTTCCGGCACTTTTAATCTGTGGGTCATGCAGGTTTTTAGGGTCATGCTGCGTTTCCCGGACAGGATATTCAATGTCCATTTTAAGTAAAAAGGATGGTTCAAATAATACTGCCTTCTGGCACTTTTTAATTTGTGGGTGATGCAGGTTTAAGGGTCATGCTGTGGTACAAGACAGGGATAGTGAATGGTGTTTGACCTTTTTTTCTGTGGCTTTTATAGCCTAAGTGTTGTGCCTAAGATGTAGCAGGTATCCATTTGACTGTTGTGGCTGTTTAATTCCAGCTTCTCCAGCTCTGTTTGGGTGTAAGAATGAAGGTGTTGTTGGTGTTGTTGCTCTCCCATAGACTTTAATGGTCATCGCTCATAATCGACTGCTCACTATCGAAAAACCTTATCGATTGTGTCCGACTATCGACTATCGCCCGATGTCGATATCCAACGTAATCGCTCAACACTACTTAAGAACTCTTGGATGCGGAAGGGATATAGCGGAATCAGCAAATGTAAGGATAAAGTCCGCTACCCAGATAACGAATTATTGTGGTACATAAGACATGTCATATTAGTAGCATCAATATCAAGAGGGGAGGAAACAGCTCGAGTAGTAAATTGGGGAGCAGATTATAAACAAGGAGTGTGAAAGTTTTATTGTCCTCTGAATAAATTCTTCTCCATTCTTTTGAGGCTCCAAGACTGAGAATAACTCCATGGCTGTGATGCCTCTGTGAGGTCTGAAGTCTTAGATTCCCTCTGTGGTTCTGAGATCTGTCCCATGGTTGTGATGTCCTCACTGGGTCTTGGATCTGCCCCATGGTTGTGATGCCGCCACTGGGTTTGAGATCTGCCCAATGGTTGTGATGCCGCCACTGGGTTTGAGATCTGCCCCATGGTTGTGATGTCCTCACTGGGTTTGAGATCTGCCCCATGGTTGTGATGCCGGGACTGGGTTTGGGATCTGCCCCATGGTTGTGACGTCCTCACTGAGTTTGAGATATGCCCCATGGTTGTGATGTCCTCACTGGGTTTGAGATCTGCCCCATGATTGTGATGTCCTCACTGGGTTTGAGATATGCCCCATGGTTGTTATGACGACACTGGATTTGGGAACTGCCACATGTTTGTGATGTCCTCACTGGGTCTTTGGGTCTGCCCATGGTTTTTGATTCCGCCACTGGGTTTGAGATCTGCCCCATGGTTGTGATGCCGCCACTGGGTTTTAGATCTGCCCCATGGGTTTTGATGTCCTCACGGGTTTGAGATATGCCCCATGGTTTTTGATGTTTTCACTGGGTTTGGATCTGCCCATGGTTTTTGGTCCCCCGACGCGTTTGGGATCTCCCCAGGTTTTTGACGTCCTCACTGATTTTTGGGTCTGCACCATGGTTTTGATGCCGCCACTGGGT
>JAODAL010028185.1:0-53727 GCA_025379985.1 Phyllomedusa bahiana
CGAAAGGCAGGGCAACATGATCCAGGGGAAGTGATTGGGTCCCCAAAAAAATTATTGGGGGACAGCGCCCGGAAAATTCCCCAAATTTTACCCTTTAATTGTACGTGAACGCGAGCACGCTAGGGGGCGCGCATGCACATTCCGGCCGGCAGGGGACGAGGACCGGACGGGAGCGAGGCCAGGTGAGTGGATGGGAAGGGTGGAGCCACGACCGGCAGTGCGGTCCGCGGGGCCCCCCGTCCCCGCCGGGGACCCGCCGTGGGGTACACGGGTGCGACCGCGGCGCAACCCGTTACACAATCAAGGCATGGCAAGCAAAACTCTTGGCCCCAGAAATTAAGGTTACAGGCAAGGTAATCTTATTATCCAAGTTAGGGGGAACCTGTACGCCTGCGTTATCCCTCCTGATGTTCTTCAGGCGTTTGTTGATCTCCCACGGGGACCTCAGCCTGGTCGGGCAGCTCCTCAGGACATGGCTGGACTCTCCACCTGATGTTTCCTTCTGATAGCCGCCGACGTAGAGCGCAATACCATGGGTTCCTCTCCTGAACCCCAGGTGTGAGATGGCGAAGGTGGTGGAAGAGGAGTTGTAGCAGGAACGGCAGAGAAAGGTTGGACAGGAGAGCCTGACCTGAACTGTCCAGTGGACCCCCCCAACCTTTTCCCTGCGTCTCTCTCTCAACCTTCTGTCAATTGTTATAGCCAAAGTCATAAAATCTCCTACAGTCTCTGGAACAGGATGGCTGACCATAGCATCCTTCACTGCCTCAGACATCCCTTGTCTGAAGAGGGATTTGAGGGGTTGATCAGTCCACCCAATTACCGAATTCCATTGGCGGAATTCAGAGCAGTAATCCTCGGCTGAGCGGTGACCTTGCTGGATGGATAGGAGGTGGGTTTCTGCTAATGCTGCTTGGTTGGGGTCATTATATATCTGGCCTAGTGCTAGAAAAAAAAATTATCCACCGACCTTGGGAGGTATGCCTAATGCCTGTACCTGAGGTGGGCCCTGGAGGAGGGATACTGCCATGGCGACATTCTCAGCCTCTGAGGAAGAATGGGTAAACCGGGAAATAGGCCAAAAGATTCCCTGAAGGTCCAAAACGCATCAGGGTTACCGTCAAAACAGTCAGGAAGCCGCATATTCGGTTTGTGCGGTAAATATTGCCCCACTAGCCCAGGAGCAAGTACAGGTACTAATGGGACAAATGGATCAGGGGCCGGGGTAGACATGGCGTCCAGCCAAAGCGAGATCTGGGACATAAGACCCGCCATGTCCTGAAATTGCATAGTTAATTCGTCCAGGCGGTCAGAGACCAACAGGTCGGTATTCATCCTGAATTGCCGGGGAATTAGTTTAGAATAAGGGCCTGCTATAATGTCGGCCTGCTATAATGTCAGGGATAGTCAGGAACGCATACAAAGACACAGACAAATGGGGCCCTGACACTAGTCCCAGCCTCTTTCCCTGCCTTTTGGGGAACCCGACTCCTTAAAAGGCCGACCCCAACCGGATGACTGGAACTGCACTGAGCCAAGTGTAAACAGACAGAGACAAACACAGAACACGAAGGCGTAGTCGGACGGTCCTAGTCGATAACAAGACGGGCAGCGCGGTTGGGGCCCAAAACGTGAGGACAAAGAGAAACCCGAAACACAAGCAAAGTCAAAAGGTACAGGAGATTTCCCAAAATGAGCAGGCTAATATAAAAGGGCAGAATCAGTATAGCAGGCACAGGAAGAAGGAAGCTGTGGCTATAAATAGGGAAAGGGAGGAAGCAGAGCAAAAGGGATAGGGAGCAGAACCACTAAGAGTGCTGGAAGATTCCTGGCCAAGGGCATTGGCCAGAAATCAATAAAGATCCAGGACTAAGAACCGTGTTCACACAAAGGGAAGTCAAGCCGCAGTTATGGTCGCAGTGGCTGTGGCCGACGACCAGGGCCAGATGGCGCGAACGTAACACTTCCAGCATCTTTTCAGTTGTTCTGCATCTCACAAATGTTCTTCTGTGTGATCCAAACACCTCAAACTTTGATTCGTCTGTCCATAACACTTTTTTCCACTCTTTTCTGTCCAATGGGCTGTGTTTTTAGCCCATATTACTTTTCTTTTTATTAGCCAGTCTCAGATATGCTTTTTCTTTGCCCCTCTTTCACTGAGGCAAGCATCCCCGGGGTGCCTCTTTTACTGTGACGTGGACACTGGCGTTTTTGGTGTACTATTTAATGAAGCTGCCAGTTGAGGACCTGTGAGGGGAAATTTATTTCTCAAAATTTCAGACTCTGATGTACTTGTCTTGTTGCTCGTTGTGCAGCGGGCCTCCCACTTCTCTTTCTGCTTTGGTTAGAGCCTATTTGTGCTCTCCTCTGAAGGGAGTAGTACACAACGTTGTATGAAATCTTCAGTTTCTTGGCAATTTCTCGCATGGAATAGTCTTCATCTCTCAGCCAAGAATAGACTGTCGAGTTTCACATGAAAGTTCTCTTTTTCTGGCCATTTTATGAGTTTAATCGAACCAACAAATGCTCCAGATTCTCAACTAGCTCAAAGGAAGCTCAGTTTTATAGCTTCTCTATTAAGCAAAACTGTTTTCAGCTGTGCTAACATACTTGCACTAGGGTTTTCAAAATATTTAATAACCTTCTTACACAGTTAGCAAACTCAATGTACCATTTAGAACACTGGAGTGATGGTTGTTGGAAATGGGCCTCTATACACCTATGTAGATATTGCATTAACAACCAGGGGTTTGCAGCTAGAATAGTCATTTACCACATTAACAATGTATAGAGTGTTTATTTTTTTAACCCACAAAATTTTTTTGGGGGTGTCCTAGTATATAATATGGTCAAACTACCATTAAAAATCTTGTCCTGCATAAAACAAGCACTCGTATTTCTATGTAGACAGAAATATAAAAAATGTTATGGCTCCTGGAAGGTGAGGAGGAAAAAGTCTCACTCCATTTTACAGACCACACCCCTCTTATTACAGGGCATGCCTCTTCTTTGCATGTCCCTCATATCTATAAATCGTAAATGCTGTATATTACGTTTTTATGTCATGATATTCTAAGAGCGATGACATTTCTTTTAGGTTGATGGAGCTGTGTGAGGGCTTTTTATTTTCAGAAAAGGTAACATTTTCATTTCTACAATTATGGACTACATAAAAGTTTTTGATCACTTTTTATTTTTTTGCCATTTTACAGATTAAATAAAAAATTGGATTGTCAGGCAACAACATCTATCGGGGGTATATTTTTAATTTACGTATATATATATATATATATTATATATATATATATATATATATATATATATATATATATATATATATATTTATATATATATATATATATATAGTGAAGCACTCACATTCATTGTCTCTGGGGGCAAGAGCCCTTCCAATAGCAGACCACACCCCCCACCCCCAATCACCTGGAGTGGGAGGCCTTTAATAGGTCTCCAGAGACATACAAAGAACCTGACCTGGAATGCGGGGACAGCCACCCACCCAACACTGTGGCTGTCCCAAAAATGCCACCCCATACGTAGCCGCCTAGCAGCTATTCTAGCCGCTACTGTAAGTGTCAGTAATATATAATCACTGACACAATATAGGTGACTTTTCCCCACCGAGACCAGGTCCTCGGTGGCGCATCTGCAGTATGTATCTAGCTGCACACCCTCTAGTGGCAGAAACCTGTGACTATCTGAGGTCGCTCTGCCACAATATATATATATATATATATATATACATATATATATGTATATATATATTATATATATATATTTTTATATATATATATATACAATACCTAAGTGATCACACAGTCTAATCCCAAAATGGGACCAAAACAATGGAAAAACACAAATAATTTTTTTTTTAGCATGAAACAAATGTGTGTGTTTGTGTGTGTGTATATATATATATATATATATATATATATATATATGCACACACATTTGTTTCATGCTAAAAAAAAAATATTTGTGTTATTCCATTGTTTTGGTCCCATTTTGGGATTAGATTGTGTGATCACTTAGGCACTGATATCAGCAGGAACCACTGTGCACAAAAGCCAGTAGGCACCTCAGCTTGGTACTGCCAGCGTCATGCTACACATCCTTGTACAGCATTTCAATGTGGGTGCTAATGGCAGCAAGAGTGGCTGGCCACAGGTTGGAAAAGCAGGAGCAACCAAGCCATATGCTCAGGTTAGTGTAGCCGCTACTCTCCACTACGCATCTAGTAAAAGGGCACAGTGGAGTGAGTTTGGATGAGAAATATTCCTTCTGGATCCCCCATGTCATGCTGTACATTCTTCTGTATTATGCTTTGATGTGGATGCTGACTGCAAAAGTGGTTTCCATAATATTTCCTGGCTCCCTCACAAGAATCTGTTGAGATACCTTTTTCACAGTATCCCTACAGATATGGTGGTAAAACCACATATTTTTTCCCATTGTCAATTTCCACTGTAACTGATATAGGAGTCAAAGTTACAGGGGTTCCCTGCTCTGTCAGCTTCACAATTTCCATGCCTTACATGCCCCACCCCTCTATCACATATAGACTGCTGCTCATATTTCACATAAACACTACTGCTGTGTCCCCCCTTACTGACCTTCATGCTCTGGTCCTCACAGGCCTCCATCCTACACTCTGTTCAGGGGCGTCGCTAGGCAGATTCATTCGGGGCACGAGCCCCGAATGAATCTGCCTGTGCCCAGAGTCTCGGCGGCTCCAGGCCGTTGCCGTGGCCCTGGAGCGCTCCTTAGTGCGGGCGGCGCCCGCCGCTCTGACTGCACGGCCATTTCACAGCGGCCGCGCAGTCAGAGTCAGGGAGGAGGCAGGACGGATCATTCCCGTCCTGTCTTCTCCCCTGTATGTACAGCGCTCACCGAGCGCCGTCCATACACCTCAGCATCGCAGGGGGCGTGACACATCACTTTCATCACTCCCCTGCAATGCTGGGATCTGCTAAGCCGACAGCTCTGCCGGCCGAGGAGGTCCTTGTCCCAACGTTCTCAAGCTCCAGGACCGTGCTGACCGTGAGTAGGTTTTTTTTTTTATTTTATTTTTATTACGTAAGGGGGGGCAGTAACTTGGCTAAGAGGCATCTGTTGACTACAGGGGGGCATCTGCTGGCTACAGGGGGGACATCTACTGGCTACAAGGGGGGCATCTACTGGCTACAAGGGGGGCCCTCCTGCTGTACAGGGGGCATCTGCTGGCTACAGGGGGCATCTGCTGGCTGCAGTGGGGGTATCACTGGCTACAGGGGGCCATCTGCTGGCTACAGGGGGCATCTGCTGGCTACAGGGGCATCTGCTGGCTACAGGGGGCCTATGGCTACAGGGGGGGGGGCATCTGCTGGCTACAGGGGGGGCATCTGCTGGCTACAAGGGGGCATCTGCTGGCTGCCATGGGGGCATCACCGGCTACAGGGCGCCTCGGCGGGCTGCAATGGGGGCATCACTGGCTACATGGGGCATAGTATGTAGCTATGGGGCATATCACTGGTTACAGGGGGCATATCACTGGCTACAGGGGGCATCACTGGCTACAGAGGGGCATAGTATGTGGCTATGGGAGCATATTACTGGCTACAGGGGGCATAGTATGTGGCAATGGGGGCATATTACTGGCTACAGGGGGGCATAGTATGTGGCTATGGGGGCATATCACTGGCTACAAAGGGGCATATTACTGGCTACAGGGGGCATATCACTGGCTACAAGTTGCATATCACTGGCTACAGAGGGTCATCACTGGCTACAGGGGGTCATATCACTGGCTACAGGGGGGCATATCACTGGCTACAGGGGGCATATTACTGGCTACAGGGGGGCATATCCCCTGGCTACAGGGGGGGGGGGATATCACTGGCTACAGGGGGGGAATCACTGGCTAGAGGGGCTAAAAACCTGGCTAGAGGGGCAACTACCTGGCTACAGTGGGCTACCACCTGGCTACAGGGGGGAAATATTTACCTACAGGGCCTATATAACTGCATAATAGGGATCTATATTTCTATTTATATTTCTATTCTGAGACCTATATAACTACCTTTCTATTTAATAGGGGACTGAGATACCTACCTATTGGGGGACCTATAATTTTACCTACCTGAGGACTGCCTACCTAGTTTGGGGGTGTGCCTACATACTGTCTCAGAAATCTCACAAGTGGGAGTCCCATAGCCGTTTGGGACACAAGGGGGTAATTATTACCATTTGAGGTGCTCTAGATGGGGAGTTTGTACAGAGATAGGAAATTGTGGAGAAATGCTGATAAAATGAGGAGTCTAAGATGTTTGTTTTGTACATTCTACAGTGAAGAGTTGTGGACGGTAGAAGTCGTCATGGCGTCTGGGACACATGGAAAAGAAGAAGAGAAAGAGAACAACTCTTCAGAGGCATCTCCTGTAAGTCACCAAATGTAACTGCAGTGTAATCACTTATATTTCTCCTGAGCCTACATACAACTAGTATCTACCATTATATGGTCACTGTATGGCGGTGGTATATGTGCAACTGTTGTCACATGTGGGGGTCGCGTTCGGTCAGGGTCTGGCGAATTATTTAAAACCTTAAGTAGTAAAAAAGTTCGGGTTTTGGGTTTTTTGTAGGAGATTTTTTTTGAACAAGGATTCGTTGGTAGATTTGCCCCATGTATAGGGGGGAATATTTGTTGACTTATTTTTTAAGGTATTACACTTTTCATATGTAGGTGTTTGGTTTTGAAAAAGCGGGTTTTGTCAGGGGGATTTTCATTGTACAGGGGAACGGGCGGGGGGGTTGGACGGGATCTTATGTGGTTGTGCAGAAAATTGTAAAAGGGGAAACGGGAAGGGTTTTTTTCTCTTTAAAAATACACCCGAAAGTTCCCCAAGTGGTGCGAAAAAAAATTTGGCGCGTGCACCCACCCCCTTACTCAAAAAAAACTTAAGGGCCCAAGCCCGGTTTTTTTGGGGGCCCCTTTAGAAAACCCCCCGACTTTTTTACTAAAATTTTTAGGGGTTCCTACCTTCCTCATTGTGTGTTGTGTAGTGAAAAATAAAACATGAAAAAAACTGTGGTAAAAAACCACAAAAAATTCTATCAGGGCCAATTACCCCTTTCAGGGGCAAAATACAAAATTTTTTTTTAAAAAAAAGGGGGGGGCCCCCTAACCCTTTTTTCCTTTTCTCTCACTGCCTCCCCCCACTTTCTAAACTCTGTTGCCACAGAATGTCTTTGGTTTCTTTCAGTGTTAGTGTTTTTTCATTTGGGTGACCCAACCTTTGTGGTGACATTTATTTTTTTTAAAAAAACCCAGGCCCTTGAAAAGGGCATTTATGTATATAGTTTTGCAATCTTTTTTGCCTGTGGCTTTGCAGCCTATTATACAGTCTATAACACTATCTCTTGGCAATATCTAGTAGGCTTCCGTACATGGCAGATCCAAAGACCAATATCGGGGTGTTCTTTGGTAATTTTTAAAGCACCCGGCCCCAAAACGATTAAGGAGATTTCCCCAATTTTAGTTGACAAAGGGAATCCCTCTTTCAAAAAACCTCCCATGTAAAAAAAGAAACTTATGATATTAAAAGGGGCCTTGGAAGCAAAACGAAAAAAAAACTTTCTTTTTTCCCTTTATACAAGTAAATTGGTCGGGAAAACCCCTGGAAATTGTTTTACAATTGTGGGCCCCAGTGCACGGGGAAAAAAATTTTGTAGGGTTGGTAAGATTCAAAGACGGAAACAAATTAAAAAAAGGCGGGGGTGGATACTTTTCACAAAATTTTTTGAAAGTTTAGATTTTAATTTAGTTTGGGGAAAAAGGAGGGGCTTGGGGGGACATAAAAAAATTTTTTTAAATATTCAAAGGAAAATATAGAGATCTCTCTAAGATTTATTTTTTCCCGGGAAATGTATCCAAAAACAAGGGGGGCTTTCCTTACATTTTGGGGGGAAAGTTTCTACATAAATTTTAAAAAAGGGTTTCTTTAATGAAAGAGGGGTTTGGAAAAAATTTTGGGTTTTAAAACCCCGTTTTGCCAGGGGAAAGGAATGGTCTGGTTGCATTTTTTAAAAAATTAATAGTATAAAAAGTTATAGGGACTAGGATTCTAGAGAGGGGTCTTTGGATCCGGGGGTTTTTTTCGGGATTGCCGTTGGAGTGGGAAAGGGAATTTTTTCCCTAACATGGGCCCTTTGGGGCTTTCCCTCCTGGGGGGTGGTGGGGGGCGGATTTTTTGCCTTCCTCTGGTTTCACCCCTTTAGGAAAATAGGCTAAACGGGATGGACGGCTGTTTTTTTGGGCCCCCTTACAAACTTTGTAGCAATATGAAACAGGGTTTATGGCCCTCTTTTGGGAATTCACGATAAAACAGTCAGAATTACACCCCAGCTTCTACTCCCTTTGGCCCTGACCACTTTTGCAAACCCTTTTAAATGCCCCCATTTCCCCGGAGGGTTTTGGGGAGAGTTCCCCAACTATGCTCTGTCGCTTGCTTCAATGCTCAACCCATTGGCATGCTTTCTGGTGGTAGGAACAGGGCCCTTTCCTTGATCAACCCCTTTGGAAAGGCGGGGCGGCCCCTTCCCTGAAAGTTGGCAGCCAGGAAGTTTCCCAGCAACTTCAATGGGGTGTGGAGAAATGTCCATTTACCCACTAGATTTTCACCTTCTGTGGGTTACAGGTGCACAAAGAAGCAAACTTTTTGATGCGTTAACAAAAAATAGGGAAAACAACTTAAGCTTTACCACAAATCTCAGGAAAAGGGGGGGAAGGGGGGGGGGGTATGAGGTTTACCAACACTACATTTATCCGCATGCGAATTCAGGACATTCTCTGCTGTTCTGCATTGTGTTAAAAGAAATTATGTACCAATCAAAGTCTCATTATTCATCTCTGCAGTGTTGTCCCACCCGGGGGGAACCAACGGAAACTTTTTGGGAAACTTTTTTTGGGATTGAAAAAAAAATCTCCCACAAACTGAATATAGTTGATAAGAAGCAAGAAGAATTAATCTTTATGCAGAAGAAATAAATGGAATCTTGGTTTCTGAGTAAATTAAATGCAGTCCAAGTATATTTGCTTTTTAGAGATAATTGTATTCCTAATACACAGGGAAGGGATGTGCCAACGTTTCTCTGAGATGCCGCATTGATCTCCATGTCGTGCCCAGAATTAACTAGTATTTACCTAAATTAAAACGCCCTTTAAAAAAAACTAATATTTTCATCGGGCAAAAACTAGATGGGGGGAATCAAAAGAAGAAATCTCAAGTCTTGCCACGGGGGGGAGAATTACCCCGGGGGTTCGCTATTATTATGACCATTTCCTTTTTTAATTTGGGGGGGTCAGAACCCGGGAGTCTTAAAGGGGAAAATTTCATGTATCAGGGAGCTGGCTTGGTGGGTATTTTAAAAGGTTGTGTGATAGGTGTCTGCAAACATGCCTCGTTGTGGTCAGGGTGCTGGGGGTGGGGGAAAGTGAAGGGTGGTGGGCCCGGGGGCACTTTTTTAAAGGGAAAAAAGCGATTTTGGGACCCCCTCAGTATGTTCCCTTATATATCCTCCCCCAAAGCACCGCCCAAAACAAACTTTTGGATGCACTGCAGTCGCATGGTTCCAAAAAACTGCTGTGGGGTTCATGGGGGGGCCAAAACCCTGGATTTTAAAGCGAATGATAATAATAATGTGGTTCAAACTTTTGTTCATTAAAGGCGCCCAATTTTGCTTGACCAAGGGACATTTTTGTTTTTTTTTAAACATTAGCTTCAACAAATTTTAAAAAAATAGATTAGGGCCTTTGCCAAAAGCAAAATAATACTTTTTGGGGTGGTCCCATTGTTGGTGGGGGGCCCGCTGATGTAAATTTTAAAAAGAAAAAAAAAAAAATTTGGGGGGTGTGCCGATCTACCCTTTTTACTTCATCCCAAAATTCAGGGATCAAGATTCGTTGGGGGGGCCCAGGAGGGAAATTGTCACCAGGGGGGGTTTAGCTGTGGGGTTTTTTCCCAAACCTCTTAAATAATTGGTGGTTGGAAAGGGAAACGCTGGCAGCGGGCTGTGGGAGGGCGGTTTAAAACAAAAACTCCGGGTCAAAACTCCTTTGGCATGTTTACACGGTTTAAAAAGGGCCCTTTTCGGTCCCTTTTCGGGCCGAAGTGCGCCAATTTTGGGGGCCCTTTAAAGGGCCCCATTTTATTAAGGGTTTAAATTTAAAGTTTCATAGAGAAAAATATGGATTTTCGTTTTTCCCCTCCCGCCCCCATTAAATTTTCAGGGGAATTTTTTAGCGGCCCTATACGCGCCGCTGGGAAAATTTAAGTCAATGGGGGCCCAAGTGCGGCCCCCCTGTCAGTTCCCCCCCTCCGCCCCGCCCCCGTCCAAAACTGCGTAATTGCGGGGGGGGTTAAATTTCGTCCCGAAAATTTTGCCGTGTGAAAATTGCCTTAAAATTAAACAACTCTGAATCCCCATACATGGCCCCTTTTTTAATGATAACTTTACTTTTTTTGTAAAATGGGAAAATCCGGCTTTTTATCACCTTTTGAACAATTTAAAACAAGCTATTTAGGTAGAACATTCGCATACAAACAAAATTTTTTTAACAAAGTTTTGAAATTTTGACTTTCAGGCTCCCAATTCCCATCCCACCCACAGCATTGAACAGGAGAATACCATCATTTTATAGTCAGGCACCTTGGGTTAAACCCCATTCATAAATTTGACTTCCCCAAATATTTTGCATCTTTTTGTTCTCACCTTTTGTAAAGTAAATTTTTTTGCATTGTTATGGGTTTTTCAAATTAAAAAAAAAAATGTTTAATTTTTATTATTTTATTTGTTTTTTTTTTATTTTCACTTTTTGGGGCTTTCATCACTTCCCAATTTTTTGGGCCTGCTCTCAATGAAATTAAAGTTTGTTTGTACGAAATTTTGATCCCAAAGGGCTTCCCTTCTACACGTTCCCAAAGGTTTGGGGCAGGGCTGGGAAATTGGATTTCTTAAAAAAAACCCTTTTTTTTCAAATCTACCCCCCAAGTGTCCGTTTTGGGGTTTAGGTCCGGGGGGCTGTGGAGGCCAATTTTCAGCAACCTTACTTTATTGGAATTTATTTTTTTCTTTGCTAAAAAATTGAAGGATTGCTTCTGTTAGTCTCCTGCAAAAAAAACTTTGTGTCCTTTTTATACCCCTATTTCTTGAGGTTTTGAAGTTAAATCCCGTTGAGGACACACATATAGCCCCAGCTTTTAGGCCACCAAATTGGGTCCTGGTCAAGTTTTTCCCAAGTCTTTGGCTTTTTAAAACATTCACTGCCGGTCTGTTGCGTCGAACTGGGAAAATGGGGAAAACTGGAAAATGGGGAAAATGAAAGGGGACTTGATGACTCTAATTTTTTTGCCCGGGCTTTCCAAACCCCTTGGCTTTTTTAATGGGTGAACTTTATTTCTATTGTTCCAAATGCATGACCTACATGATGCAGTTTGGGGAATTTTTTTTCCCCCAGACCGCTTTTCCAAAGAGCTGGATGTTTATTTTCTTTTTTTCTTGGGAAATCTTCTCATGGCTGCTCCTGATTCCAAACCAAAACCGTGGGAAATTTTGCTTGGGAATTGCCTAATTAAAAACACTGAGCTATTTGGAATGTGTTTAAAAATTTTTTGTAAGTTAGTAAGCAAGAAAAAAAAGAAAGTCCCCCCCCAGGAGCAAAACAGTAAAAAAACAGTTACTTGACAAGGGAAACTGCAGAAAATTTAAACGTTTTCTAAATAGTTGCGGTCAACGTAGTGTATTTAAAATAGCCAAAAATGATTGTCTTTAAAATTTATGGTTTTGCTCTGTACAAAGCTTTTAGTGGATGGGGGAGGGTTTTGGGCCCCGAAAGTCACCCAAATTCAAATTTAAACTTGTTACCCTTTTGCTTGTCAGTGTATATATTTTTATTGGACACAAACTTTGAAAAACAAAAAATTTTTTTAAAATTGTTGTGTGAACACCCATGGGGAAGGGACAAGGTTCTGGAAATGCGTTTTAGAGAATTTGGGGGCCCTGTGGGTAGGGGTACATTTTATAAATTTATTTTGTGGTTTCAACCCCCCAAAGACACTAAATTTTGGGGGGTTTTTTCATTAGAATTAAAAAATTTTGGGAAGGGCTACCCCATTTATGGATTTCATCTTTTGAAAGGGAAAAGTTTTTTAAAGGAAAAATTTAAAAGGATTGAACCTCATGCAACCCGGGTTCGGGGTATTTCGGGGCCCCTTTAAAATGCCCGGGGTTTTTGTGAAACTTTTAGATAATTTTTAAAAACCCAAATAGGGAAAGTTTCCCGCAGTTTTCTTTAGGTTTTCCTTTTTCTTTACGAGCACAAAACCCCGATAATTAGCGAAAATATCCATTCCCCCGAAAACCCCTAAAAAACTCCAATTCTTTTTCATTAGGGCAGAATTGCACGATGGCATTCATTTTTTTATGGCGGCCAGAGTCCCTTTACCCAGGGTGGATGTTCAGGGAAAAAGCCCTTAAAAAATTTTGTTTATTGGGAATGATTTTTTACCTTTTTGGGATTACGTAAATTACCCCGAAAATTTGAAAAACGGTGGGGAAGCCCGAGTTCTGGAACGGGTGGCCTCCAAACCTGCGGCAAAAAGCAAAACTTAACTCTCTTATTTTTGGAGGCCCCCAAAGGGTTTCAGGTGCTGTCTTACACCCAAACCCCCTCACGGGTTTGCTTCAATATTTCATCCCGGTTTTTGAATTTGAACACGAAGACAGTGGGTAAAATGGACCCCAAAGGAGGCAAGAAAAAGCCCCTGATCTGTGTAGTTTAACCCTTTTCCCAATTTAAAAAACCCCCTTTTTAAAAAAATTTTTATTATTCCCATTGGTTCAAAACGGGTGTTTAAAAAGCTTTTTTTGTATCTATTAACATGAAAAAAACTTTGGGGATTCTCGGTTTTCCTGTATATATATTATATATATATATTTTATATTTTATATTTCTATTTTTAAAATATAAAATATTTGTGTTGTGGGGTGTGTGGGTTGTGTGTGGGTGTGTGTGTGTGCCCCCCAGCCCTGCCAGTTTGGGAACCCCGGTTTGCATATGTTTTTTCGAAATGTTTTTTGTGCAGAACCTTCGTTAAAATTTGGTGTATTTTTGATTTTAAAACCCATATGGGGAGGAAGGGGTGCCTCCAATTTGGTTTTCTGCACCCGCCCACTCTCACAAGGCTGTCATAAGAAGTGCAGCTTGCAGGTTTGGTGTGTTTTATTTTTTTCTCTCTGTATAATGGAGGTCGGTTGGGCCCAGTGAGAGGCCCAGATTGGCTCTATTGAGAGGTAAGGATTGTGTAGGACTGCCTGATCTGAGATCACGTTTGAAAGTCGTGGGCAGCTTAAACATTTTTTTGATCAAAATATGTGAACCGAGAATCCAAAGTTTTTTCATGTAAGAAGGACTGCAGCTCCCATTGGGGCTCAGGTTATGTAGCAGCATGGACATAGCAGGGATATGATGGAACTGTTATGTTGGGCATCTGAAGCTGATGAATAAAAATGCTTAGAGCGTCAGTGAGAACTGACAGAAGAACAGAGCAATAAGTTTAGGGCTAGAATTTGACTATAATCCTGCATGAAAAGTGTTTATCTATATGTCTTTCTACAATTCATTTTCTTAATATGCCCTCCTACATCAGCTGCAACCTTTTCATTTCAGCTTTCTTCATACTTTAGGATGAATAGAATGTCAGGACCAGGGACATATTTTTCATTGGGCACACTAAGCAGTTGCCCGGGGGACCCACAGGTATAGGGGCCCCATGTGGGGTGTGCTTGGAATTTCAAGGAACATACCAAAGGGTTCCATGGGTTTGGGTTTACTTTATTTTACTGTTTGTTTACTGTTTTTTGGATGTGCAAACAAATAAAAACCATGATGAAGAAGGGAGCCAAAGTCTCCCTGCCCTGCAAAACAGTCCTGTAGGCTGCAGGCTGCGGTTACCAGAATAAGTGGTATGATAATATGGATGTGCTTGGGGTGGGGACACATGACCTAGTGTGATGTCAAGTATTTAGACGGGCCCACTGCAATGTCCTGCCCAGGGGCTCTTAATGTGTTAAGACAGACTGGTCAGGACTACAGTGAAGACTGATGTTTCAATAGGCAGAAATGGGGAAACAAAAACATAATATATATATTATATATATATTATATATATATATATATATATATATATATATATTATATATATTATTTATTTTGTGGAAAAAGTTGCAATGCAATTCAAAGAAGACCTGCGACATCTGACATGTCTCTTATAGTAACTACTCCACACATACTCCATGAAATACAGGGAGCGGATTTCAGCCATACTACGCGCCGTATTGTGCTCTGATACGGCTGGAATCCGTCCCAGTCATTATGGTAATCCACAGTTCTTATAGAGAACTATGGATTTCGTCTCTCCTCCCCGCTCGGCGAATACGGCGAGCGGGGAGAAAGTGACATGCACATAATCCTGGCGGGATACGCGCCGTGGATAATGGATGTCTAAGGGGCCGGCGAGTAGCCCCCCTCCCTCCCCCCCAGGGTGCACGACAGCCGGCGTAATCGCAGGCGAAAGCCGTGTGAACTTCACCTAAAACCCGGACAAACGGGGGCGTTCCCTTTCCCTTTTTTGGTCAGCAAAGATATGAAAAAGGGGTCAGTGTATGTGTGACAAAAACAAAAAAACCCCAACAGAAAAAAGGGGTATCTGAAATCTAAATTTGAAAATTTCCTTCAAAAATCCCAAAAACCTTTTCCGGGAAAATTTAAAACAGAGTTTTTTCATTATAATAAATAAAATTTTCAAAAGGGAAAAATCAGTGAACAAGCGCTCAAATAAGGGGGGTTTTCATATGTTCCCGTTTTAAACCCACAACAAAAAGAAAAAAAAAGCACAGTTTCTTTTAAATTTAAACCCCAAATTTTAAACCGTTTCCTAAACAAAAAAATTAATTCAAAAAACTCCCCTTGCATTTAAAAAGACAAACCAAACATGTTCATGCTAAAATTCCCTTTTGATTTTAAAAGTTTTTGCTGCATGAATTTTTTTGTGTTTTTTGGATTAAAGGGAAACGCGGGGCAAAAAAGCAACATGTAAAACCCGGCCATAATGTAAAAATCAAAAATTTAAATTTAAAAAATGGAAATTTTTACCGCCATCCGTATAACCCAAAGGGAAATGTAGTATCCCCGGGGGATGTCAAATAATCCCACCCTGCTTGGCCCTTTAAATGCCACGTGGCAAACCCCCCCCCCCGGGAAAAAAAGAGCGACCCCATCTGCGTGCGGGCTCCTAAAAAACACGGGAAACCTTTTTCCACAAATGAGCAATCCCCATTTATCCTGACAGGGTTTCGGTGTTCTGAAAAAACCCCTTAAACGGATGCCAAAAAATCAAAAAAAAAAAGGCATGTTTTCAAGGACAAAAATTCCTTTTTAAAAAACAAACGAAAATTTTTTTAACCCCTTAACGACCGCCCCACCGCCTTTTGACGTCGGGTGGGCAGGTCTTTTCTTTCTGCAGCGACATTTTTGGCGTTGCGGGGGGACATCGGGGTTTTGCGGGCCCTGGTTCCCACAGCAATTTTGGTTGAAAAATTTAAGGTCCCCGGGACTTGATTCTAAACTCTTATCAATCGACTTGGGGGCCTTAGCAACCGGCTTAACGACCGACTGTATAAAAAAAATCGATTGCAAAGCCTTTTAAAAATCGACTTATGTTGGGGGCCTCTTAAAAAAACCCGGCCCTTAAAAACAAAGTTAGTAACTTTCAAAAACCCGCATTCTTGTCCTAGAAATGGGCATTTTTTTCCCATTTCTATTTTGCCCAATTTTCATCAGTATACCCTTATAGAGTAAAAAATTAACTAATTATTATTATTATTTTTTTTTTAAAGGCGTTTAAAATAAACATGATATATTTTATGGGTATGTCTTACGTACACGGCGAACCCCCCAAATAAAATTTCTTTTTTTTTTTTGGGTCGATTGGCCCCTTTGGGACAGGGGGGAAAAGACAGTGTATGTGTTTTATTATTTTTTTTGTGTTTTTACTTTTTTTTTTTTTTTTTTTTTAAAAACTTTTTTTTTTTCCCTTTTCCTTAGGGGAATTTTTTTCGGGATATTTCAGCCCTTTTGGTCACTCAAACCCCCATTTAACCATTTGGGAAAAAATTTTCCCAAAGCTTTACCAATTTTTTTAAGATTTTCCCAAAATCTCCCCCGATGACAAGTGTGCTTGCAAAATCAAGGATAGGGCGGAATAAAATTACCGCCAAAATGACAAATTGTCATCTGATAAAAATGTGGGGGAATTATAAAAAAAAGTTTCCAACATTGGGGGCTCTTCACCCCGCTTTCCCAGACACCTGAAAAACCTTTAAACAAAAAACAGGGACTGGGGAAAACCATTACAATCCATTTTAATTATAGGGCCCTACAAAGGGGGGCACCTTTGTCCAAAAAACATTTGGCTCCCCCTCTTCCAAAGGGGGTCCTGTTTTCATGTTGACTCCTGTCTCAACGTCTCCCCGAACCCCCGGGGGGTCCCGCTTTACAAAAAGGGGCTCCTGGGATGTAAGGGGGGTCCTGGGGTGAAAATAAAGGGGGCTGCCTTTCCCCCCGGGTGCAAACCCGGGTTGGGTTTTTCAACTTTGGGAAAGTAAAAAAAATCAGCGGGGGCGGCGGGTTTGGGGGGCGGCGCCGGGGACTGCTGAAATCAGGGCTGTACTACACAGCCCTTTCCCAGCCAGTTTTCCCGGGAAAGTGCCCAGGGGCGGGGAAAAATTTTCCCCTCCCTGGCGCTTTAAACCCTTTTTTTAATTGGGCCCAGTCTGGGGACCCCCCAAATTTTAAACAAAGGGCCTTTCCCCCTGCTTGTCGGGTATTGGGGACAGAGCACAAAAAAACGGCTACACGTCAGCCCTGGGGACCTTGGGGTAGCCCCCGGGGTGTCCGAGTAAGAAAACCCGTGATCAGGGCCCCCTTTTCGTAAATGCCCTGATTTCTGCCGTGTCAGACTGACAAAAATTTTTAAAAGTAAATTTGCATATATGAATATTTCCCATTTCCAAAGGTTAAAAAAAAATTTTAACATTTATTCCTTCATGGTATTAAAAAAAAAAAAAAAAGTAAAAAAAAAAGTGTAGAAAAAATAAAATAATAAATCTTTATATGTATAGCACCAACATATTCTGCAACACTTTACAATTTAGAGGGTATGAGGACAGACATTACAATTAAAAAACTACTTAGGGCTCGTTTACACGGCTTATTTTGGGACTGATGTCAGCCGTATTGAGCGCCGTATTTGCGCTCCAATACGGTTGAAATCAGTCCCAGGCATTACGGTAATCCACAGTTCTCATAGAGAACTATGGATTACGTCTCCTCTGCTGCTCGGCGAATCCGCCGGGCGGGGGAAAGGAGAAAGTGGACATGATCACATTTTTACGCCGTGACGCGCCGGTGAATTAATGAATGTCTATGGGGCTGCCAGCCCCCCGCCCCAGCTGCACGGCAGCCGGCTTAAATGCAGGGCGTAATTACTCCCCGCAATTACGCCGTGTGGCCGCGGGCGGGGGGGCGGCACCTCGCCGGCCCATAGACTTGCATTACCAGCGGTGCGTATACGCCGCTGGTAATTCACATGTCAATTATCTCCCCCCGCAGCGTATTCGCCGAGCAGGGAGAGGAGACGTAATCCATAGATCTCTATGAGAACTGTGGATTACCGTAATGACTGGGACGGATTCCAGCCGTAATTTGCGCACTACGACGCGCAATTACGAACTGAACTACGTCCCGTTTTAAGCCTTGTTAACATAGCCTTAGGGTGTATGGGTGAGACAAAGGGTATGAAGTGCTAAGTTTACAATAGTCCAGCCAAGTTTCATAAATATGAGGTGGTTTGCATAAAAATTGGGTGAACCTGCCCCCCTGACAGTACATCTATATACAGATAAGTGCCTGTGAGTGCCCTAGTGTAGGGAGTGACAGAAGTCTGTGTGTTTAGGCTAGGTTCACACAGTGTATTTGCAGGGCGTAATTACGCCCCGCAATTACGCCGTGTGGCCGGGGCGGGAGTGGGGGAGTGAGCGGGGGGCGGCACTTCACTGGCCCATAGACATTCATTGCTAGCGGCGCGTATACGCCACTGGTATTTCACATGTCAATTATCTCCCCGCCCAGCGGCTTCGCCGGGCGGGGAGAGGAGACGTAATCCATAGTTCTCTATGAGAACTATGGATTACTGTAAGAATGGGCCGTTTTCAGCCCCGTAATTTGCGCACTCCGGCACGTAATTACGGACCAAAATAACGGCCCATTTTAAGCCGTGTTGAACATGGCCTTAAAGGTGGGGGATAGCAATTAGGGATCATGGTATGCCAGACTGAGAAAATGTGTTCTCAAGGCACTCTTAAAACTATGAGGGTTGTGAGTGTGCCTGATCGCCCGCGGTAGCATATTCCTGAGAACTGGTGCAGTTTTTTAGCGTTAGGTTGTGAAAATGAAAAAATTAGTTTTTTCCAACAATCTCCAATTTTATCTGAAAATGTTTACATTTTACAAGGAATCCTGGTAAAAAAGCACCCCAAATTTGTTATGCAATTTCTTCCAAGTTCGGCAATACCCTTCATGTGGGTGTAAACTGTTGTTTGGACGCATGGCAGGACATATAAGGGAGGGAGTGTTATTTGGCTTTTGGAACGCAGATTTTGGTGGGTGTCATGTTTAGTGTTGAGCGATTATTATCGACAAAGTTGAAATCGGCACAGTTTTTATGGTGATCGGATTTTTTAGATCATGCGATAATTTAGGTTAAAATCTTTTGCATCATCTATTAAGATCGCGCCATTTTGGGCCGCTTCCTGTCATTTTGGCGGCCAGCAAATCAGCTTACAGAATAGAGCAGGGTGAGAGGGTGTGTGCAAACGTCATGACTGGGATGTGTATGTTTGCGATTGGCTGGAAAAATTACATAAACCTCGTTTTACATAGAACAGCGTTTCCTGTTCAGCCTCAGTGTCTCTCAGCGTCTAAGAGGAAGGACGTGCGCTCTGCTTGTGCCCAAACAGCTCCAGCGAAAATGTCTATTTTTTCACAAAAAGAAACCTCTACTATTAGCTGTGATCCTTACAATTTAGTTAGATTAGAGATTGGAAGATTTTATGTAGTTAGGTAGAAAATTTTTTAAAGGAGCATCTACCGCTGTAAGTCATGGGGGGGGAGCGGGGGGGGGGGCCCCGCGGGCGAACACAGACAAGCTCTATAAAGAATACTGGATAAAGTTCACCAAGACTTAGTGTAGACATTGCACTGCAATAGCTTTATTATTAACAGTTTGTTATTGAAATATTTCCTGGATATTGGGCAGCCTAAAACTTATAGGATACACATCTTTTCTTGTAACTGCAGGTCTCTTTGTTGGGTTTGCAAAAACTCCACTTTTTTATCAGTATAATTTCAGATAGGTGTTCATTTTCAATTTTGCCCATTCACCTTTGTTGATATATCCACCCTTGCACTTAAATTTGAATCCAGCAATTTTATAGTCACCACAGGTGAATTGAAAGGTCCCAAAAAAATATCTTGTATTATACGAAATACAACACAGATACGTGTTTTTTCACTTTGGCGCAGGCCAGCTTTGTTGATAGATCTACTTTGCAGTTATATTTAAAATCCAGAAATTTTGTTTTGATTTGAGGGTTTTGAGAATAGCTGTGATTTCCCGTCTTTTAATAAGAGACTTTCCAAAAAATCTTCCATACCTTCTCAAATTTTTATATTTTCTGAACATAGAGCGAAATTCAGGTGGTAAGCGAGCAAAGAGGGGGGTTTGCACATGGAGGGAGAGGTACGAGAGAAGGTGTCCCTTCCCGTGCTGGCGACAACACGCATGCCAGCGGATCGTCAGTTGCAGGGACGTCAGGGCCTGTCACGCTGGGTCAGGGCCCTGTGAATCTCAGAAAAGAACAGCGTCGCCAATCTGTCCTTCAGTGGTTAATGCAACCTGCATCCAGCAGTCTTACCTCCTCGTCCTCCCAGTCACGGCCACAAATGTCGTCATCAGCATCACCAGCATCCGTCCAACATGAAGCAGCCCAAATGTCAACTCGTTTTACCCACCACTGTGGGTAATCCATTTTCTGAAGGGCCTCTTTGATGACAAAATGCGGTTGGGGTCAGTAGGCATATTAAAAGATCAAGAGGCCAAAAAAGGATGATTTTTCTCTGCTTGACGCCCAGTTACTGATGCCATCAGAGGAGGAGAAGGAAGCCGGGTCAATCGGCAAAAATCCCGGGCGGTCGGCAACGCCTTGCAGTCCCTCTTGCTTTGTAGCCCGCAGCTCTGGATCAGAATGTCAGGACGACGAAGTCACTGTGTTGATGATGATCATGACGACATTGTGGATCCAAAGATGGTCTTTTCAGCAAGAATTACTTGCAAGCGCTTCATCACTGGACGAGGAGGAAGACGATGGGGGGTAGTGTCAGTAGGGTTCCGCCTCAAAAAGGGAGGGGGCGGTCGCAGAAGTTTCCCTGATATGATTCCGCAGTCACGGTCAGCGCAAACCCCGCTCCTCGCTTATCGCAGTCAAAAAGGTCCAGGACCCTCAAGCCTGGGCCTTCTTTGACCAAGCCTTTTGATTCACCTAGCGATGTCATATGTCGCCTATGCCGTAAACGCATAAGTAGAGGCAAGAACCTTAGTGGTTAACCACCACCAAAAATGTCTAGTCACATGCAGCGAATGCATGAGTTGAAATGGAGGCAACACTTTGCCTAAAAAGGCCGGGCCTCCAACCACTGTCACACCCTCTGTCTCCGCCTCCTCCACCTCCCCCACCACCCAAGCGTTCCTCAGCTGCCCATGTCTTCAGAGTCATGATCAGGGATCCGCCTCCGCTTCAGGCTCCGCTGTCGCCCGAGGACCACCAGCACCACCAGAGACGCTTCCTACCCTTCTTTCCTTCTCCAGTTTGATGACCTGCACGCCGTACAGCGGCCAGTCTAGCAGCCAGCCTTCTGTCTTCCAGGTTTGGGAGCAGAAGAAACCATCCCAAAGCCAAAAGGAATGTGGGCATTGCAGGTTTTTGGGCCCTTTGGGAAAAAATGTTCCCTTTTCCCTCTGGGGGACACAGATGGGTTCCGCCCCATCATGGCCCCTTTCCTGCCCCCAAAAACCAGATGCGAGCAGGGAATTTTTTTTGCCGAAAAGTCGTCCCCGCCCTTTGGGGGGGGGGGGAGCCAGGGGTCATCTAAAAAAATTTTAAACGCGGGTTTTCTGCATCTTGTGGCCAAAAAAAGTCCAAACTGACCACCGGGGCACATTGGGCTAGTAGCACGGGGCCAAAGGCCCCCTATATCTTTGGGACAAACTCATGGGTGAGCTGGGTGGATGTCTCTGGGGGTGACGGTGGCTCTCAGGCTCGGTGCAACGCTCTTCAAAACCGCAGGGATGGTGCAGGGTTCTTTCCCCCAAGGTCCTCTGGTGGCATCACGTGCCCAGAGAAACCAGGCCGTGTTGAAATTAATCTGTCTTGGAGAACGTCCACACACAGGTCAGGAGCTGTGGACGGCTCTCCGCAACGAGACCGAGCGCTGGCTGGGTGCCAAGAACCTTGTGCCAGGCAAGGTGGTGTGCGATAACGGACGAAATCTGCTGGCCGCCCTTAAGATCGGTAGGCTTGAGCACATCCCTTGCCTGGCACATGTCATGAACCTGGTCGTCCAGAAATTTCTAAAGAGCTACCCGGGTCTGGACTGCCTGCTCGAGGTCTGAGTTCGCACTTCCGCCGTTCGCACCCTGCTTCGTCCCGCCTGGCTGCGTTGCAGCGTCAGCTCGGCCTCCCCGTCAACCGTCTCATTGTTGACGTGGCAACACGCTGGAATTCCACCCTCCAGCGATTGTGGCAGCAGCGCAATGCCATTACGCAGTACGAAGTGACACATGGCCTGACAAGCAGCGGTGCGGACCTTGGGTGTTGAGCCACCGAGAGTGGAGGCAGGTGAAAGAGCTCTGGACCATCCTTGCCAGTTTTGAAGATGCCACCAAAATGGTCAGTGTGGACAATGCCCTTGTCAGCATGAGCATTGTGGTGATCATAGTTCTGGAACGATCGTTGGACACTCTGAAACTACAGCTCCCGCCAGCGACAGAGGAGGAGACGGACACAGAGCCTCTCTCTCCATCAAATCCACAAGGCCCGACAGTTTCACAATTTCATCGGTCTTCATTAGGCAGTGGTTCGGGGGTCCAGAGCTAGTGTAAGGTGGCGCATCAGCTCTCAGGGTGCATCAATCTCAGGCTAGTCAGGGCTGTGTTGAAGCTGTGACGGAGGCAGCGGAGGAGGAGTAGGAGGTATTCCTAGACACCGATGTTACCGACGACCCTGCCTAGGAAAGAGGTAGGCGCGAATTTGAGGCGGAGTAGGAAGATGAGGAGGATCAGGTTGCTAGTGCCCTCGACCCAGAGGCTTGGGAAATCAAGGCTCCATCTCTCACATGAGTGCTTGGATGCTCCATTTCCTTCAACATGATCCTCGCATTAAGGCCATAAAAATGAACAACAGTTACTGGATGGCCACCCTCCTGGATCCCTGGTACAAAACAAAAATCAGCACTTTCCTTCCACCCACCCAAATAGAGAGTAAAATGGAGACCTTGCTGATTGATCAACTGGAGACATCTGTTGCGTCTGCTTCACGTTCCCCAAATGTCACGGTGGAACAACATCAGCGACGTGACAGCAGTAGAGTGCCAAGTAGGCGTAGCGGCAGCAGCAGGCAAGGTGGCAGAAGCCTAATGGGTGACCTCTGGCAATCTTTGTTTACCACCTCACCAACGCATGCAATGCAGGGCACACATCCAACACACAGAGACCAGCTTAAGATCATGGTGCACGACTATCTGCGGCTCAACACCGATGTTTTTGTATGTGTTCCGGACCCAATAGACTTCTGGGTATCCAAAATGGACGAATGGCCCGAGCTGGCTCGTCACGCCATAGAGGTGTTGTCCTGCCCAGCAGCCAGCGTCATATCTGAGCGGACCTTCAGCACAGCTGGAGGAGTCATTACAGACAAACGCATCCGGCTTTCCACAGATAATGTGGATCGTTTGACTTTCATCAAGATGAATCAGGCATGGATCTCTGATGATGTTGTGGCCCCAATTGCCGAGGTCACCGATTAGTTGCCGGTCTACTTCACATTCCTCTTCAAACAGAAATGGTCCTCTTGAAAAATGTTTTTTAAAATGATCATTTCTTACTGCAATTTTTATTCTCTTTCCCAACAGTTCATTTTGCTGGTTTTGCTGTGAGGAGACTGTAAAAGACAGCAAGGTTTCATGACAACACCGTATTCCATTTACTCACTTTATCTTTAGAAGTTTTCGCATTGTCAATGGTTTTGAGGTCATGTTGCTGTGAGATACAGCTATAATTATGGTCCTTTGGAACAGAAATGTGGCTTTTAAGTGGCATTTCTCCCGCCAATTTTTAAATAGTGCTGGGGAAGTCATATTTATATTTTTTGGGGTCATGTAGCTGTGAGAACAGCAATAATCATGGTCCTTTGGAAAATAAATGGGGCTACTATGGGCCATTTCCCCCTCCAAATTTTAACCAGTGCTAAAGAAGTCATTTTTATAATTTTTGGGTCATGCTGCTTTGAATGCAGCAATACTACAGGTCCTATTATAAAAAAATGTTGTTTCAACAGACATTTGTTATTCACAATTTTTCAAAGGGGCCCTCAAGGGTCATGCTTTGAATTTTTGGGGGCATTTTGCTTTGAAATGAGCTATAACTACAGTCCTATTATAAAAAATGTTGTTTCTAACAGACATTTGTTCTTCACAAATTGTCAAGAGTGGCTCAAGGGTGATGGTGCTGTCAGAAACGGGAAAATAGGTAGGACATTTTTTAATGGACACATATTGCAAAATGACTTGTTTTTGCAAGATTTTTAACATAGCTATCAACCCCTTTATTGAGACAACCCTTTTTAATACAATTAAAAAAAAGAGAAACCAAAGACATGGGGGATTCCATCCTATTTTAAAATGTTTTTCTAGAATTAAACTACTAAAAAAAATTGCATTACAAAATAGCTGGTAAAAAAAAATTTCCCCTGAATTGTACAAGGGAGGTAAAAGGAAAAACTTGACCAGATGTAGGTTATTCAGAGGACATGGGGTATGGACACGGCAGAGAACAAAGTACAGAGACAATTTCCTCCAGCACGTTGCGTAAAATAAGAAAAAAGGGAAAGCCAAGAAAAAGGGCACCTGGGTGGAAAAAACATAGCCGTTAACCACCAGTATTTCCAAGTGAAAGCTCAAATTGGTCCGCACTCATTACGGAGGGGGCCAAGCGCTACCGGACAGGGACAGGGTTTAAGTCCAGTGAAACTAAAATGGTGGTTGAAGGAGTCCTTTTTTCCGGCACTTTTTAAATTGGGGGTCATGCAGGTTTGGGCTCATGCTGGTTCCAGGACAGATATTAGTCAATGTCCAGTTCAAGTAAGATGATGGTTCAAATCATACTGCCTTCTGGCACTTTTTAATTTGTGGGTGATGTGCAGGTTTGGGGTCATGCTGTGGTACAAGACAGGGATAGTGAATGTTCTGTGATTTTTTTTTTCTGGGGGCTTTTATAACCTAAGTTGTTGCCAAGATGAAAGCACGTATCCATTTGACTGTTGTGGATGTTTAATTCCAGCTTTTTTCCAGCCCTTTTTGGGTGTAATAATGAAGGTGTGTTTTTGCTCTCCCATAGACTTTAAATGGTCATCGCTCATAATCGACTGCCCCACTATCGACTATCTTGTCGATGATGGTCGACTATCGACCATCGACCGATGTCGATGGCCAACGCAATCGCTCAACACTAGTCATGTTGCATTTGCACAGCCCCCAAAGTACCAGAACAGGTGAAACCTTCCAGAAGTCGCCCCCGTTTGGATTTAACACACTTCAACCCCAAATCTCATCTAGGTTGTATTGTGCATTTTTGGGCGCAAGGTGTTCCATTGTTTTTATTTTTTGCATTGGGCAATTAAAATGGGGGGTGGGGCGGAGGGGGCGCATTTCCCCACCATGTTTTTTGGGCTTCAATTTTACAGCGTTAGCCGGCGGGTAAATATGTGATAACTTTACTATGGGGGTGGGTATATTGAAATGTAAAAATTTTTTATATTTTTTTTAATACTTTTACTTAATAAAAAAATAGGTCTAAAAAATTCGTTTTTATGTTGTCCTATTTGATAGCCATAACTTTTCCATTTTTTTTTTTGAGCTGATTATGAGTTTGGGTTTTTGGGGGAATGAGTTGATGTTTTTATTAGTACCATTATGGGTTTTGATATGCGCTTTGATCATTTTTGTCACTTTTATTAAGGTTTTTGTGGGGCTTTTAACAAAATACAGCATTCTTGGTAGTGTTTTTTTAAATTTTTTACGCGGTCCTTGTGGTAAAAATACATGCTATTTTTACTCCAGGTCGATAGATTACAGCATCCCTAATTTGTGTTTTATTTAATTTTTTCCCTGCTTTTACACAAAAAAACCCTTTTATTAAAAAAGGAAAACCGCTTCTCACGCTGAGTCTGGACCCAGAAATTTTTTTTTTTTCTGGTGGGAGCTGTGCAGGGTGGTTTTTATTGGGGCATGAGTTGATGTTTTTATTAGTATCTTTTTTGGAGGGAAAAGATTTTTTGATCAGTTTTAAAATCGTTTTTTGCAAGGCAGGGAAAAGAAAACTGCAATCCTATGTGTTTTTTTTTTATTTTTAACAGCGCTCACCTTGCAGTACCTTTGCCCGTTAGCTTTACTCTCTGGGTCAAACGATTACGCGTACCCAATTTATAATTTTTTTTTTTTTTAAGGGCCCTTTAAAAAAAAAAAAAAAAAAAAAAAAAAAAAAAAAGAATGTGTTTTTAGTGTTTTAAAACAATATTTATGCATCGCTATTTTTGAGACCCCTAACTTTTTTATTTTTCTGTATACGACTGTGTAAGGTTTTTTTTTTTTGCGGTTTATGCGTTTTAAATTGGTACAACTTTGGCGTTTATATAAATTTTTTTTATAATTTTTTTTATTTATGTGCGTGGGATGAAAAAAAATCCCCAATTCGGTGATTTTTTTTTTTTTACGACTTCATGAGGGGTTAATTAACATGACAGATTTTTAGGACGGTCGTTACGCACGCGGCGATACGAATTAGTGTACTTTATTTTTTATTTTTTTTGGGGACATTGCCGTTTGAAAAGGGGGGAAAAGGGCGATGTAGTGTTTTTATTTTATTTTTTGTTTTAATTTTTTTGGCTTTTGAAAACGCAATCGCAGATTATCGGGTCATGTGGGCCGCGGGGTGATGCGGCTGGGGCCAGGGGTAATTTACCGCGGGCCCCATGTCTGATCGTGGGGGCTCGCCTGTACCCCGCACGATCCCCAATGTAGATACCGGAAGGGGATAAAAAAATAAAATAAAAATAAATAATATAAAATAATTGTGCAAACATTACACACAAAAACCCTACACATTTAGGTTCTACATGACCGTAAAAACCTTTTGAATTAAACAATTATTAATGTGAAAAGTGAATGTGTAAAAATAAAAAAAAAAATAAGAAAAAATAAAAAAATTCTGCAATAATTTAAGTAAACTTTCCCCCAAAAGTACAAATTTCTGAATAAAACAAGGCTATATAAATTGTCATGAAAAAATGAAAAGTTTTTTGACTTCTGAAATGCAAGGAGGCAAAAACTAAAAAAAATGTGCTGGTTATTAAGTATTTTCAGGCGTTACATTTAAAGAAAAAAAAAAATGAATATATTGGATTCACTAAGCGATTGGTTAGTTATTCCGCGGTCTGAAGCAAACGGATGCATGAATTAGTCATCTAATGGCACCAACCAGCATAGGCTGATATCAAGACTGTCCGGTTTGAGTCAACTAATAAATATTTTGTTTTTGGTCTCATGCAATTTTTTAAAAGAGGACGGATTTTGTCATGGAGAGACTTTAAAAGTAGACTGAGGGTAAGGATAAAAGTATATACGGACGTTAATATAAATTGACCAACCAGCATAGGGCCATGCAGGGGTGTAGTAATTGCATATGGAAATCAAACAGACTAAGGCTGCGTTCACACATTGCACTTTCGTTGCATTTCAGAACTGCATCAAAGCCAAAAACAATTAAGAAGTTCATGTTGATTATAAAATCACCTGCAAAAAAAAACCCAAACAAACCTGCAAGCAGTAATGAAACTTGTCCTCAGCCATGGAACACTCTGGTATATATAATCACTTACCCGCCATGAGGTCCTACCAACCATGCACAGCACACACCTGTACAGGGGAGGGGACTTACAAGTCAGCTGACAGACTTTGAGGACTGGGCTAGGATTTTGCAGCAACCTAGGTAAACACAGAGAAGCTGTTACAATCAGAGCCTATGCAGCTCCTACACACCTTTTAAAAGGTTGGTGAAATTTTCTAAAATGTGTAGAAGCCTCTTTGGGACTTCAAATGGGCAAAAATCAATATCACCCGCAAACTTGTATGGCCATTGGCGCTGTGTGCACGCATGGTTTCAACTACACGTGGCTGCTGGAGCATGTGCACAGATTTGTTTAGGTAAAATGAGTAATGTTGTATGTCTCCCACCAAATATCCATTTAGCCAATCTTCCCTCAGAACTCCCAGAAATGCCCATTCTGTGATACATTTTAATAAATCCTGCCCCCATGAGGTCCTTTTCTTTGGAAGAAGAGTTTTTCAAGTACACAGGATGGTTGGGAGCTATAAGGTTGGTGCTATGTAAATAACGTGAATCAAAGGGGTTGTCCCATTTGTTGGTTGCTAGCTGGTTCCCCCCTGTGAGTGGCTGAGTCAACTCCATACCAGGTGGATGCCAGTAGTTAATTGTCGGCTGTTAATTGCACCCAACACTCCCTTTCAGAGATAACTCTGGCCATTTAACCACTTACATGCTGTGTACTCTTCCACTGCCTAATTGCTGCCCGCCTTACTGACTGTGGGGTGTAATTCAGTTACAATGGCAGGTGGTTGGTCTTACAAAGGCCGAAGGATCTCAATGAGGAATGTAACTATAATGTATACATAAAGCTGTGACATGCTGTTAAAGCGTTATTTTGTATATGGTTTGTATATAGTTTTAACATTGTTGTGTTAATTGGACAATAGGTAAAGGGTTTGAAAGATAGACTCAGACAGTAGCACGTATACTTTAGCAAAGGGTGTTACCTGAAATGTTGCATCTGACGTATGGCTGCTAGTTATTGCAAGAAACTGTGTTGGACTTGGGAAGTATGTTGGTTCAGGTGAATTTTTAGAGATGATCCAATGGTGAAGAGGCAAATCAGGAGTGTTGAAGAAATATTAGAGGTACAGAATTGTAAAAAAAAAATCCAACCATAAACAGGTGATTCCGAAATATAAAAGAAAATATTCCAGTGAAAGTGGTGCAGCAATGTACACAAAGATCCAGAGGTGAAGAGGTGGTGCAGCAATGTACACGAAGATCCAGAGATGAAGAGGTGGGGCAAAAATGTAGAAGATTGAATGGAAAAGAGGTGGTGCATTAATGTAGAAGGCCCAGTGGTGAAGAGGTGGTGCAGCAATGTAGAAGATCTAGTGGTAAAGAGGTGGTGCAACAATGTAGAAGATCTAGTGGTAAAGAGGTGGTGCAACAATGTAGAAGATCTAGTGGTAAAGAGGTGGTGCAACAATGTAGAAGATCTAGTGGTAAAAAGGTGGTGCAACAATGTAGAAGATCTAGTGGTATAGAGGTGGTGCAACAATGTAGAAGACCTAGTGGTCAAGAGGTGATGTTTCAAAGATCTAGTGGAGAAGAGGTGGTGCATCAATGTAGAAGATCTAGTGGAGAAGAGGTGTTGCAACAATGTAGAAGAACTAGTGGTATAGAGGTGTTGCAACAATTTAGACGATCTAGTGGTGAGAAGGTGGTGAAACAATGCAGAAGACCTAGTGGTAAAGAGGTGATGCATCAATGTAGAAGATCTAGAGGAGACGAGGTGGTGAAACAATGTAGAATATCTAGTGGTAAAAAGGTGTTGCAACAATGTAGACGATCTAGTGGAAAAAGGTGGTACTATAATGTAAAATAGCTAGGGGAGAACAGGTGGTGTAACAATGTATAATATTTAGTGGTAAAGAGGTGGTGCAACAATGTAGAAGTCCTAGTGGAGAAGAGGTGTTGCAACAATGTAAAAGAACTAGTGGAAAAAGGTGGTACAATAATGTAAAATTTCTAGTGGAGAAAAGGTGATGTAACAATGTAGAAGATCTAGTGGTGAACAGGTGGTGCAACAATGTCGACGATCTAGTGTTTTTTTTAATTGGGTGGTTGTTTTTTAAATACAATGTATTAAAATTTTATTATACACATTACTCACTCTGACTTCCTTTCTGTGAGCTCTAATACCACATCAGGTAAAGGATTGCTTGATGATCCTTTTTCTGGTTAGCTCTGGTCTGCAAAGTGTATATGTTATCAGCAATAACCTAATAAATGGGAAGAACACCCACCCCACCCCAGTGTTGAAAAAGATTACCCTATTTTCCTTTCATGTATTGCTGATGGTCTAGCATAACATAGTCTATTCCTGTGGAGAGAACAATAAATTAATTATTATGTCATCGCCTGCTATTTGTAATGAGACTATATAGAGATAAGTAGCGCTGAAGTAAGGTGAATTAGTCTGCCCTACCAAATATAAGTCCTAGAAAAGGAGAATATTTTCTATGTAATTTTTAATTGCATAGGACTGCCAAATACAAATTTGTTTTTCTGGAAAACTGATTTTAGCAAAAATACTCCTTTCTGATGGCAGTGTCCCTTTATTAAAGAGGGTTTCTCACAAAGCCACTTCCGCATTAAGGTTGGCTTATAACCAGCTACATGGGACCATGCTACCAAAAGTGGCACATGCGGCTGTCCTCCTTTTTGATTTCTATGGGAGTTCCAAGTACAGCTAAGCACACTCATTTGGTTTTATTCAGAACCAAGGCCATCTTAACAGCACTATGGGCCCCTGGGCAGAGGTGTACTGGGGCACCCACTCCCCCCCCCAAAAAAAAAACCTACTCAAAGAAACAATTATAAACATTACCAGCTCAGATCACCATTACATGACAGAGACCACAGCACTAATCAAATATGGAAGCAGGGACTCACAGGAGACGTCCTATCTGATCAGTCACTCTCTGAATTGTTCTTTTTCCCTATTCCTCTCCTTCTGTCCAGACCACCATGACGCCTAGTCTCGCCGCAGCTCGTCCCTGCAGAAGGTAACGCAAAAACATCTTAGAATCCTCACTTTAGCAGCACTTCACTACCAATTCCCACCTTGTTATGGGCGCCCCACATTTAGTAAGTAGGTAGTAATGTTGCCCACCATTAAGTAGGTAGGTTTACAGGCTCACTGTAGGTAGATATGCTGTCCCCTGTAGGTAGGTTTATAGCCCCCCTGTAGATTGTAGGCACCCTGTAATATCTCCACCATAGATTGTAGGGCCCTCCTGTATTATCCCCTCATAGATGGGGCCAGTAATTAGGGTAGGCTAGGCCAGTATATAGCCAGGCTAGGCCAGTATATAGCCAGGCAGGGCCAGTAATTAGGGCAGGCAGGGCCAGTATATACCTAGGCAGGGCAGTATATAGCCAGGCAGGGCAGTATATAGCCAGGCAGGGCCAGTAATTAGGGCAGGCAGGGCCAGTATACAGCTAGGCAGGGCAGTATATTGGTAGGCAGGGCAGTATATAGCCAAGCAGGGCCAGTAATTAGGGCAGGCAGGGCCAGTATATAGCTAAGCAGGGCAGTATATTGGTAGGCAGGGGCAGTATATAGCCAGGCAGGGGCAGTATATGGGTAGGCAGGGCAGTATATGGGTAGGCAGGGGCAGTATATGGGTAGGCAGGGCAGTATATGGGTAGGCAGGGCTGTATATAGCCAGGCAGGGCAGTATATGGTTAGGCAGGGGGCAGTATATGGGTAGGCAGGGCAGTATATTGGTAGGCAGGGGCATTATATATACAGGCAGGGCGATATATGGGTAGGCAGGGCATTATATATACAGGCAGTGCTGTATATGGGTAGGGTGGGGCATTATATATATACAGGCAGGGCGATATATGGGTAGGCAGGGGCATTATATATACAGGCAGGGCAGTATATGGGTAGGCAGGGGCATTATATATACAGGAAGGGCAGTATATGGCAGGCAGGGGCAGTAGTTTAAAAAAAAAAAAAAAAAAATCTCACCTGATTTCCATCCTCTTCTCCACGTCCGTCCGGAGCCGGTGGCCGCTCTCGGCAAAGTGCGGGGCCGCGGAGCAGGCGCGCGATAACATCATCACATCGCGCGCCTGCCCCGCGGCCTCCTGGGAGCTGAACAGCCGGGAGCAGAAGATGACAGCTGTTCAGCCTCCGTGCAGGCGGCGGCCGTGATGGTGACCCAGCCGTGCAGCCGTGTGATGAGGGGACCTGCGCCACAGACCAGCGCCGGTACCCGGGGCACGCCAGGGGGAAACCCCAGCCTCCCCCGGCGACGCTCCGAGCCGGCGCTGCGGCCCGAATCCCGGCTGCCAACGGGCCGAGCCTGGCTGGCTCTCCACCGGACAGGGTAGGCGGCTGCACGGGAGGGCCCCCTGAGAGCGTGGGGCCCCCAGGCAATGGCCTACCTGGCCCAATGGAAGAGACGGCCCTGTTCAGAACACCTATAGAAATGAATGGGGAGGACAGTGGCAAGCGCTGCTCACCTTAGTTGGTATTTTGCAGCTAGCTATGAGCCAACGTTGATGTGGAAGTGGTTTTGTGGGAACACCTTTTTAATTGACAATAAACTGCAGCAGCACATAAGTACTGCAGTATATTGTACTAAATCAAGTTCTCCTGGGGTACTTAAAATGACAGTAAAAGAAGTGATAAAAATTATATAAAAAAGGTTAGGAGTTAAAAAACATTTTGCTATTCATCATGTTTAAAATAAACTACAAAAGCTAACATGATTGGTATCGCCTTATCTGTATCTCCAAACTAATACAATATCATGTTATTTTTCCCTAAGGGTGAATGCGAAAAAATAAATACCCAGTGCCAATTGTTTGGTCATTCTACTTTAAAGGGGTTTTGCCACGATCTCATTTCATACCTCCTGTATCCAGTTCTTCAGCTCTGTGTGCTCAGAAGGAGGCGTGCGTGATTTGTTTGAATTGCATATCATGTGACCCAGCAGAATGACATAACCAGGCCTTTCCTCTCTGTAGTCAAAGA
The DNA here is from genome assembly GCA_025379985.1 of Phyllomedusa bahiana. NCBI lineage: Eukaryota > Metazoa > Chordata > Amphibia > Anura > Hylidae > Phyllomedusa > Phyllomedusa bahiana. Next base: position 32,389 of record JAODAL010028185.1, read on the forward strand.
AAGGTCTGTTTATGTAAAGCAGTGTGAGTAGCTGAGAGGTAAAGTTTTAGCCTTCAGGCACAAGGGTCCAAGGTTCAAATCCTCTTTATCAATGAACAAACCTCATTGAGGTTTCTTTTTTAATTATTTGCACTGTTTGACTAATTACTAAGGAGTACAGAGGACAGGAGTAGAATGACAGCACCTGAGAGGAGAGGTGAAGTCTGAGCATGTCTGACCAGGAATGAGGAGCTCTCAGCCCTGGTCGTATCCCCTGGAGACGAGCTGTAAACAATGGATCACTAAAGGAGCAGCTAAAACAAAAACGGATAATAATGAATGGTGAAAATGTTTATTTCATTTGCAAGCTTCCCATGTCAACTTTACTTCGTGTCAAAATGCCTTTAAGGAAAAAATGATATAAAAAGTGAAGCTGTATAAACTCACAAAAAGTTTTCTTTTATATAAAAAAAGTTAAAACATAATGAAAAGTATATAAGTTGGGTATTGCTGGGATCCTGACTCACAGAATTAAGATAATATGTCAATTATACTACACCATGAGCTCTGTAAAAATGACCCTCTCAAAATCCCACAACTCCAATTCCACCCCACAATTTATTTTTTTTCCCTAGAGCATCATATAGGCAACAAATGGCACCATTTAAAAGTACAACTTCTCCTGCCAAAAACAAGCCCTCTTTATGAATCTTTTGGCAGAAAAATAAAAAAGTTATGGTTCTCAGAAAGTGGTGATAAAATAAGGGAAACGGAAAAACGGCGGTAACGTGATTGTGGCAATCTTGATGCAGCTGCACAGTTGTTCTAATGTACCAATATCTGAGTGGAAAGTACAGAGATTTGAATGTGAATGGACAGTACAGCTAGGCCAGTAATCATGACAAAGGGGCAACCACTACTTATAGAAGAGTTAGGAAGGAATTTTTCCTCTTGTATGGTGCAATTGGTATCTGCCTCATAGGGATTTTTGCCTTGCTCTGGATCAACACTGTAGAATTATAGGTTGGACTTGATGGACATGTATCTCTTTTCAACCTTCTCAATTATGTAACCATGTTCTGCACTGCCTAGACACTCTATTACATGCAAATGCATCTAGGTAACATGTTATAGAAGAGGACAAGAACTGCAAAGCCTTGAGATGTTAACTGGAAGTGAATTGTGCAGGACATCAATTTATTGAAAATGGAAGAATATTCAAAGAAAAATTGCCGATGTGGAAGTCATTCAGCAATAGCGTGTGGGTTAGGATATTTGAACACAATTATGTAAGTTTATAAACCCCTGTAATTGTATCTAATGTTGTGAACTATCTATCATCTCCATTAAGAGCGCTTCATGTTTTCCTCCGGTTGATGGGCTGTTTAGTCATGTATGCAGTGTCAGTCAGCGCCCACCCTGTCAGAGTACAGCTTTAATAGAGAACGAAAAATTAAAATGTGGCTTTGGTTCTTATTGCATATGAGATGGAAGAAACACTTTCATGTTTTATAATTATCATCAGAAATCTCTATGTGAGCAGATCAGGCTTGGGAGACGGGTAATGGAGAATGGCAGATAATCCTGCTATCGACATGCGCCTCGTGTATCTCTCAAATAAGGTGGGAACAGGAGGCAAATTAAAATCTGTGTAAAACTTAATTAAACCTCACTTCTCATGTGGTGATAGGGGAGCGGAGGCAGAAGGAAAAAACAGCACCTGATGGGCAGGTGACATATGTTAACCTGGACAGAAAAAGTATTGGTAGAGACGGTTATAGAAGGGGCAACCATGATGCCATCACATGGCCTCCCCCACCCAAGGGGACCTGAGGAGCCTCAACCAGGGCCAGCATACCAGGTTTTTTTTTTTTTTTTTTTTTTACAAATTGTGGTTTTGGTAAATTGTGACTTTGCAGTGATTTTTGTACAACTACTACAAAAAATGGCTTTGAGAAAAACATAGCATGGCTACCATATTCCAAATATACATCAGGGCAGAAAATCATAAAAGTAAGGATGTATGTGTGTTAGTGTGTGCAATGTATGCAGAATGTGTGTTTGTAGCGGATGCTGTTTGTTTAGTGTGTGTTGTATAGTACGTGTAATGTATGAAGTATGTGTGTGTATAGTCAATGCTGTTTTTTAGTTTGTGTTGCATAGTGTGTGTTATGTATGTGTATGTATAGTTGATTCTGTTTTTTTTAGTGTATGTAGTGTGTGTGATGTATGTTGTGTGTATTGTCTGTGTGTAGCAGGGTCAAATGGTGTAACTGTACCTATAACAGCCATAGCAGCTAGTATGGGGCCCAAAAGTTAAAGTGGAGGCCCACTCAGATGCAAGAGAATTTTTGTTTTTTGTGGAATTAAAAGCTGGTGTGGGTTGCTTTGCTATCTGAGTTCTCTGACCTATGCTGCTATTATTCCCATCTCATTTTTCTATGGGGTCCTAGGAGTTTTAATTATGCCCCTGAGGCTGGTTTGGCCACCTGGCAGTTTTAGCAAATGATTATTGAACAATCAAGCAGAATGGGGTTAAAATGTAATAAAACTTGACTTTTTATTGTACATTACTTGATAAAACAAGTACATCGTGTAAGAGACAAAGACTCTTGCAGGTTTCAAGCAATCTGTTCTATGGTTCGGCGCTTATAACTTGTTTAATATGTGGAAATGTCTTTGTCTTTGACACACAATGTACTAGTTTTAACAAGTAGCGTACAATAAAAGTCAGTTTATTCATTTTAACCTTGCTTTCCTGGATTGTTCAATAATTGTTCTGAGCCTGGGCACAACCTTGAAGTTCTATCTGTGCAAGAAAAGGAGGCAAAATGCAAAGAGGCTGGTGAGGCCACAACTTTTATTTTTTTTTTACATTCCAGGAGCAATGATGTACTGTAAAGAAATATAACCACAGGCCTTAGGCTCTGTCTACACTGCACAGAAAAACCTCCGTTTTTTCAGCGTTTTTCGTTTTCTAAAAACGCTGGAACAACGACTGTAATCACCTCCCATAGACTTCTAATGTAAAAACGTCCTGCTGTCTACACTGAGCTTCTTTTTTCTGCTCGTTTTTTTCACTTGTCGTATTTTGCAACATGCTCTAAAAAACGCCAGAACAGGGCAGAAAATTTACTACGGGAGGCTATGGAAAGCGCCGGACGTCTTTTGGCGCGTTTTTTGGCGTGTTTTTTCAATGAAAACCCTCCCAGAGACCCAAGTTCCACCTATAATGGGTGGTAACAAAGGTTAATCCTTATCAAATTTGCATACGTGTCTTATGAGTCCTTTTTTGTACCTTTTGTAATAAAATGATCATGATTTGGTCGCTAACAATTTTTGCTCAATTCATATTTTTTTCGCTAAAAATACGTTTTTTACAGATTTTGGCATCAGAATCAGTTTTTTTTTTACAGATTTTGATGCTAAGATCCTTTTCTAAACATATTTTGGCGCTAATAAAGTTATCTTGCTTCTGACGCCAAAAATACGTTTTTTTACGGATTTTGCCGCAAGAATCCGTTTTTTTACGTTTTTTTGGCACTAAAATAATTTTTTTTTACAGATTTTGCCGCTAATAATGTTATCTCGCCTCTGACGCCATAAATACGTTTTTTTTTTACGGATTTTGGCACAAGAATTCGTTTTTTACAGATTTTGGTGGCAAAATCCTTTTCTTAACACATTTTGGCGCTAATAAAGTTATCTCGCTTCTGACGCCAAAATTACGTTTTACAGATTTCGGCACCAGAATCCGTTTTTTTTACGGATTTCGGCACTAAGATCAATATCTTTAAAAATTTTGAAGCTAATAAAGTGATTTTGCTTCTGACACTAAAAATAGGTTTTTTTAAGGAATTTGGCGCAATAATGCGTTTTTTTTGGATTTTGCCGTTAAAATCCTTTTCTTTACAGATTTTGATGCTAATACAGTTATCTTGCTGTATGGAAAGATAATGTGGGTTTTTATGGATTTTGGTGCAAGAATCTGGTGCAAAATTTAATAAATAGTAGCACGCAGCAGCAGCACACAAAGGACAATGTGCTCACAGTGGCTACAGTGATCTAAAGGAAGTGACTACTTAACATGTTAACTCCACCTGTAGGGTGTAGCTTACATCCAATGGCCTAATTTGTGCATACATTAAAAAGCAGACCAAAAGACGCTTCAAAAAAACGCTTCAAAAAACGAAAAACGCACCAAAAAACGGACGTTTTTCAGCTGCTTTTGACAGGCAGTGGACAGAAAACTCCGTTTCATGAACGTTTTTAGTAATTCGTTTTCAGGTCGTTTTTTGTCCACTGCAGTGTAGACATAGCCTTAGTGGGCAAAGGTTGCACATATTGACGTCACTACTGTGGCCGTGAATTGCTTCAGTGGTCATGTGAAAGTACAGAAAAAGTAAAAGCCTGCTAACCATATTGTTGCAATCAGCATGTTCATCTATTGGTGATGCTGCAATAAAGAGATACCACATTGGAATGGCAAGACGCTGTATAGAAACCAGATGTGTTTCAGTACTCGTCAAACTTTGTTACTCAAAATCTTTTGAAGTTTATTGCATGTGGAATAAACCACAAAATGCCCACATTTATAACTGGACTGGGCAATACACTGAGTAGTTATATCTACAACATTCAACTGTCAAATTCTCAAACCACAAAACAATGTTGCATGACAAATTATTTATAAAATGCAACTTTTAATCTTATCTATGATACAAAAGTACAAAATTGCATAAATACTTACAAAACCCTATCTAATACCTACCTACCAAATGATTTTTGGAGTAACTGCCCCAATAATGGCGACTCCAACCAGAACCTACTCCGGGACAGCTCTCTGATGTTGCTTTAGTATTAACACATAGGGCGATATGTATGATCGGGCTTTACGCCTGTTTTCAGGCGTAACCTGCGCCTCCCGGCCCGAATCCGCTGTCGGACGCAGGGATGCGGTGTTAGGCGCAGCGTTCGCCACTTTCAGCTGCGCCCCGCATGAAGGGGCGGGCAATGGGCGCGGTGTAGGCGTTCCCGGCGGGACGCGGCGCGCTCGAAAACTCCGAGGCATGTATGGTCACGAGTCGGCAAAGTGCGGCGCATTGCAGCGCTCGGCAGCTCCGACAGGCAGACCTAGTTTATTTTGGTCTAAATGCTCCGGCTGCGGCGAAGTGAAGCGAGATCGAAACATGCGAGGAAACATAGAAGATCGTATTGAAATCTCGGCGCTCCACTCCGTGCAGCAGGAGTATGATTCCGAAAAAAATCGCCTTTATAAAGGCGGAAAACATTTCTCAGAAAAGATCTCAAACCTTAAAAATAAAAAATACAAAAAAAAAAAAATCACTTTCAAAAAATCTAGAACGGCGCAATACAGGAATTAGGATATTGGAAAATTGCCGGGAAATACATAATTCAAATTCGAAAGCTTTTCTCATTGGTCGGCAAAACCGCCAATCCGAATAGGAGCGACAGGAACCATTAAAACCTAGGGAGAAATATTGACCAATCAGAATCAAAGGCGGGGACAGTTCAAAATACAGTAAAAATGATGAAAAGAGCTGATTGGCTGAGCTAGCGGGGCTTGGCTATCTCGGCCAATCAGAATAGGAAAGCGACAGGGACCCATTTAGCCTATGGAGAAGTTTGAACCTATCAAAATCAAAGGCGGGACAGTTCAAAATACAGTAAAATGCGGGAAAAGAGCTGATTGGTTGAAGCGGCGGGCTCTTTCCACTTAGCCAAAACATAGCGCGAGCTATTTTCTCTTTAGATTTCTATGGGGAAAAAAAATTTCAGAGCGAGCTCTGTGATTGGCTAAGTTAAAAGAGGCACAGTTTTTTGGACCAAGGGGAGAGCGAGCAACGCTCCTAGGGGGTTTTCTAATGCAATCTGAAATAAAACTGTACATGCCGAAATCAAATGATAATACTCCCGAAGTTGTCCCGATGTGTATAAAAATTAAATAATAATATGGGGGTAAAGAAAAAAAAATGTAATTCAATAAAATCATGTTTATTTCTTTATTTTCGTTACCCAAAATGATAAATTTAGTTTTGGGTGTAACAAAAAATAAGAAATACAAATGATTTTAGTGAATTAATATTTATTTTTCTTTACCCCCATATTATTATTCATTTGAACTCTTTTAACTTAGCCAATCACAGAGCTCGCTCTGAATTTCTTTTCCCCATAGAACTCTGAGAAAGTAGCTCGCTCTCTGATTGGCTAAGCTGGACAAGCCCCCGCCCCTTCAACCAATCACTCTTTTCTGCCCTTTTTAACTGTAATTTTGAACTATCCCGCCATTGAATATGATTGGTCAATATTTCTTTCCCTAGGGTTTGAATGGTCCCTGTCGCTCCTATTCTGATTGGTCAAAATTTCCCCCATAGGTTAGAATGGGCCACTGTCGCTCCTATTCGGATTGGCTGGTTTATGCCCCCAATCAGAAGAGCTTAACCAATTTGAATTACTGTATTTTCGGCAATTCTCTCTATTGCAATTCCTTATGTAGCGCCGGTCTCGCGACAAACGCGTTATTAGGGATTTAACTACTTTATTTTTAGAGAAGTTTCAGCGCTTTATCTGATATGTTTTACACTTAATAAATATTATTTTTTTATTCATACTCCATTGCCGCCGGCGCTGAGCCGAGATTGCATTGCGCCGATCTCTCCATAGACTAACAATGGAAAAAGTAGCTCCCCTCTGATTGGTGGGATAGCCAAGCCCCCGCTAGCTCAGCCAATCACTCTTTTCTGTATTTTTTACTTGTATTTTGAAATGTCCCGCCTTTGATTTTGATTGGTCAAAACTTCTCCATAGGATATAATGGGTCTTTGTCGCTCCTATTCTGATTTGGCTGGGTTCTGGGCCGACCAATCAGAAAAAGCTTAAACAATTTGAATTACTGTATTTCCCGGCAATTCCCCTCTGTTGCAATTCCTTATGTAGCGCCGGTCCGGGGACAAACGCGTTTGTTGCGGGATAGAATTGATATATGTTATAGAAGGTTTGAGCTCTTTTTCCGAGAATATTTTTCAACTAATAAAAATGATTTTTTTAATCATACTCCATGCCGCACGGCGCTGAGAGCCGAGAAATTTCATTGCGCCGATCTCTTTTATAGAAATACAATGGGAGAAGTAGCTCGCTCATGATTGGCTGTGATAGCCAAGCCCCCGCTAGCTCAACCAATCAGCTCTTTTCTGCATTTTTACTGTATTTTTTATCTGTCCCGCCTTTGATTCTGATTGGTCATAGTTCTCCATAGGTTTTAATGGTTCACTGTCGCCCTATTTTGATTGGCCGGTTTCTGCCGACCAATGAGAAGCGCTTACAGAATTTGAATTACTGTATTTCCCGGCAATTTCAAATATCCTAATTCTTGATATTGCGCCATTCTAGATTTTTGGAAAGTGATTTTTTTTTTTATTATTTTTTTATTTTTGAGGTTTGTGCTCTTTTCTGAGAATGTTTTCCGCCTTTATAAAGGCTATTTTTTTTTTCATACTCCGCACGGACATGTTGAATGATTTTTCGCTGTTTTCCAGCCTGTCTCGAATCGGAACACATCTTCGGCGCAGTCCCGCACTGCGCCAAAGTCCCGTACTGCGCCAAAGTCCCACACTGCGCCCCATACACTGGCGAGGCGCGGCGGACTTTTCCACGCATGTATGAGTGCACCTCCTCGGGCGGCGAATCATAGGCGCAGTGCCGCACTGCGCCTCAAACATATAGCTCTTTGTTCCTGTGTGCATTTGCAAACTTTAATCTGGCTTTTATATGTTTCTTTGGGAGCAATGGCTTCTTCCTTTAAGCCCATGTTGATAGAGTACTCGTTTCACTGTGGATAATGACACAATCTTACCAGCTTCCACCAGCATCTTCACAAATTCTTTTGCTTTTGTTCTTGGGTTGATATGCACATGTTTGACCAAAGCACATTCATATCTGAAACACAGAACCTGTCTCCTTCCTGAGTGGTATGATGGCTTGACATACCCTTTCTGTTTGCGCTTGCATATAATTGTTTGTACAGATGAACGAGACACCTTCAGGTATCTGGAAATTGCACCCAAGGATGAAAAAGACTTGGGCAAGTCTTGGCTGTTTTCCTTACACTTTCTCATGATGTTACACACAGAAGCAGTGTGTTTCTTGTGTGCAATAAAATACATCCACAGGTGTGTCTCTAGTTAACTCAGATGTTGCATATAAACCAGAATCGGAAGCATTCAAGGACATGACATCATCATATTCTCTGTCCCAAATTGTTTAAAGGCATAGTAATCCTAGGGTAAGTAAACTTTTGACTTTGCAGAAAGTAATAAAAACGCCTTAAAAATTCTCTCTCTCATTATTCTGGCATTTGGCAAATATAAATAATTGACCTAAAACGGGTAATGTTTATTCTGATTTCATGTCAGATAGTGAGAAAAACATGCATATGCGTCTTTTTATATAGTGTATGTAAACCTCTGGTTTAAACTGTATATTTGGAAATCACATAGACATAAATAGGGAGAACTGCCCAAGAGTGGAAATCTCCCTGTGCTCTGAGTTTTTCTCATAGCGAGTAAAGTTAACATGTGATTTATATCACATGTTGACCACAGTAAGAAATAAAAATGAACAACAGGAATGCTGTATTTTGTTTATCCTGCCTCTGAAAATCCTCTAAAAAAGCGATTAAAGTATTGCATAAACCACAAAATGGTACCAATGAAAACATCAACTCATCCCACAAAAAATAAGCCCTTAATCGGCCACATATACAGTGTAATAAAAAATCTATGGCTGTCAGAATATAAAGACATAAAAACGACATTCTTTTACATAAGCATTTCTATTGTGTAATAGTAGTAAAGCATAAACAAATCTAAAATAGATACTGTTTTATTGTACTGACTCACATAGTAAAGTTATCAAGCAAAAACAATGGCAGTGTTGCAGGGTTTTTTTTCTTCCGTTTTCATTGCCTAATGCTAGAAAAAACTGTGGAACACCTGTGGGCCGCAAATGCAAACTATACCCCTAGATGTGTTCCTTGAGGGGTGTTGAATCCAAAATAGGGTGACAATATGGCCACCAAAATCTGTGTTCCAAAAGCCTAATAGCCTTCCCTCCCTTGTACACCCTGCCATGTGACCAATCAGCAGTTTTTTGGAGGTGCTATTTTCTAGGATTCCTTGTGAAGAGAAAACATTTTCAGCTAAAACTGCATATTATTGGAAAAAAAATGAGTTTTCATTTATACAAGGAAAATTTAAAAAAATCTGTGAAACCTTTGTTGGTTCATTGTCTCCATGGACCCCTGGATACATTACTTAAAGGGTGTAGTTTGAAAAATTCGGTCTTTTTACTGGTGTTTATTAAGTTTTAGCACCTTAGGGTGCCCACAAAATTCAGATGGTGCCTAAAATATATTCTAATAAAGATGAGATACTAAAATCCATTAGGTGCTCTTCCACTTATGAGGCTTGTGGTTGTGCCAAATAGGCCACTGTCCTGACATGGCCCGCTGTCCTCGCTTCGGACTGCGTCTTGCCACCCTGCTGGCATTTACTCAATTCTCCACACTCTTGTTCTGCTCCCACCTGCTGCTTGTGGCCAGCACACATGTATCTCCTCGCCAGGGAGCTCGCTCACCGGCTCTGTGAGATTTAAAGGGCTAGCACACATAAGGCAAAAATAATGAATAGGGCTGTACCAGTTTTCGACACATGAATGAATGATTGCATGCTGCGCCAAGCCCTACACTTTTATATGAACTAATTTGACAGGGGCGTGTTACGCCAGATTTGTATGACACACCACTTTTATGAATGTGTCATGCCAAAATGTGTTGCAAAAATGTTATACCAAGCCATACCAATTTTATACTGGCAAGGCGGAGACACATTTTGTCATATTCACACTCTATGCGGCACATTTACCGCATAAATGTGTCTTACAATGGCACACATTTATAAAGTGCTGTGAGACACTTTCATACATACTGATGAATGCTACACTAACTTACTGAGAAGTACCACTGTTGAGGCAGCAACACTTTCAAACATGTCTCCCTTAGTGATGTCCAATGGCTGGCCCTCTGCCCCCCTGCCCCAAAATTTTGGGTAACGATGGCCTCTTACCCATGTAGTTTTTCCCCTGGTGATGCAAAACACAAAAACCCCCAAAAAAAAAAGGGTTTTTTTAAACCGTTCCCTAATTACAAAGACCCTAAACCAGATAGGGGGGGAAAAAAAAGTAACTTTTATTATATACATCACTAAAATCTTACAAAAAGGCCGACAAAGAAAAAACAGTCACACCAAAACACACCCAAAAGCTAAAATTCCCCTAGCCTACCAGAAAACGGGAGATCGTCCCAAATTAGGACGCCCCGCCCGGGAACCAAGCCTTACACAAATCTGCCCCAGAAACCCCCTGTCCAACATGTTTCAACCTTCCCCTAAATCAAAAGTTTTTCCTCAGGGACTTTTTAAAAAAAAGGGAAAAAAAAAAGGGATATATATAATATAACAAGGGTATAGAAAAGAAAATTCCAAAGGGAATACAATCACTAATTGAAAAGGGGTATAAAAAAGGAAAGTGGTGTATACACAAATTATAAAGATAACCACAAGCTCAAGACAACAAATGAAAAGGCACACAAACACTAAAATACGCAGCCACACGTTTAGACACCTAAGAATGTGGATAAATCTATGAAGTCCTAAAAGGTGTTTGGGACAAGGACAAATTTTCTTTAAAATCGGGGCTTTCAAAACCCAAAAGGGGAAATATCCACCAATAAAGACTGTCTCCTAGCAGACAGTCACGCTCTCCCGGCTACAGTCAAAACACCTTACCAAACCCCAAAATATCGCCAAATTTTTAGGCACAAACTCTTTCCCCAACAACTCATTCTTGGAGAGATACCCCCGGTTTTAAAAACTTTATTGCATAGATGTGAAAACTGGGGAACAAAAACATAGACTTCTAAAAGTACAGGATACTTAAAAACAAAAATTAAACAATGCAAACATACATCCATTGAATGAAATACATTACTAAAAGGGGCGCAGACACACAAAATGGGGGAGCTGTCTGCGAGGGGCAATGGACAAACAACTAACTGTAAACAACACTATTAACATAGAATAAAATCTTACAATCTCCCAGCCCCAAAGGGGTATTTAATCTTACCGGCGATGAAAGTGTAGAACGGATGGTAAGAACAGTGGACATGTCTTCAAAAATTTGCTTAGAGAGAAAAGGGCGCGGGAAAAAGGGGGCAATGACATCAGCAAATCACATGGTAGGGCAAAGCAGCTTATGGGTTAATTTCTAGCATTAATGTTAACTACAAGGGTTACAACATCCCACTAATGGCGCACGTAACAAACAGAACTACAGCGTACGAATCGAGAAACATAAGATGCATATATATATTATAGCCTGGTATAGGGGAGGCGTGACACTCCCCGTCGGGCCCCAGGGGGCCACTTTAAAACACATCAAAAAAACAACACAATCATTTCAGTAACATCTGGGGGAAAAGTTTAGGTTCCATTTTCCTAAAACTCGACCTCCCTTTCCCATTTTGGGCATCTTCGCTAAAAAAAATTTGGGGTTATCATCCTAGAGGCCACATTTTCCTTGATGAAGCCTTTACAAAACAACACTCCGCTTCAAATTAGTTGACGGTCGACTTTTTTTCCTTGCGTAAAGTAGAGAGGTATTGTTTTCCCCCATTTGTCCCAAAGGTTCCCCAGGATTGTACTCTTCCCCCAATGGCCTTGTATAAGTTTTTTGACATAAACCACCAAAGGAGCGTAGCGGATTAACTTTTTGGGTAGAAAGTAGAAGGGACAATAAGAGACCCTCTGGATCAGTGGGTTATTAAGGTCAAAGGCTAGCGTTGATGATTGCTGCAACTTCAGCCAGGAAGGTTGTGAGTGTCTCATGGGTAGCTTTGACGTTCTCAGTTGAGAAATATTGATTTAAAGGATTCTGCGGGCCTTTCCCAATTTTAAAAACGCTCCCAAAACCCCCCACATGAGAAAATTGGAGGTTGAACACCCCATGTAAAAAACCTTATCACAAAATATTTTTCTACATGGTCACTGCTATGTTTGAAAATTTTTTACTCTTTGCCGCCCAACAAATTAGTACCTCTGCAGGCGGGTGCATTTGACTGGCCCTTAATGGTCACAGGGGCTCGAACCAAAATGGACATTTACAGACTGTTCACAGTAGATAAGACACCAGTCCCTTTTAAAGGGGGTCGCTCTTTGGCACCTGAAAATAAGAGTGTCATCTTGAGTTCCAGTTTTCCCTAGGCTGCGCCATAGGATTGAGCCTGTCGCCAAATCCAAAACTTCAAAACCATGGCATGGGTCTTTATGGGGAAGGGCCCCCCCCCCCCCTTCATGACAACTTTGGGTGTTTGAACGCTATCTTATGCAGCTGAGGTTTGAACAGGAGCATGGGTTTTGGGGTTTTTTTGAGTAGAACTGATTGCAGCCTTTTGTTGAAGGGAATGACTTTTGGGGCCCTCATCACATAAAGTCTCTCTCAACAAACTTCTGACACTGACCATATTCTTTCTCCACCTTTTTTGACGTCTGAGTCCATAGATAGAACTGAAAGATGGCTGTTGCCAAAACATTTAACTTTCTGCGGGATTCGTATGTCTTTTGGGAGGTCATTTTCTTAAAAACCCCAAAAAACCTCAAGAAGTTCCCATGTCTTCCTTAACTTGGAAACATGAAAAATTTTTTTGTTTTTTCCTCAAAACACGATGGGGTTTTTTTGCGGGACTGAAAGACACCGAGGAGTGTGTTGTTGAGGTCTGGCCCTGTCAGAAGAACTCGTTAAGGGACACACCTTTTCACTGTGAGCTGGAGTCGAATACTACTCCGGATTTTTCCTGGGTTTTTTAGGGTGATAGACACCAAAATGGGAGGGACCAGTGTTCCCCACTTCTTCTAGAGGGGGGGCTATTCGCATACCAAATTTTGCAAGATCTTGTTCATAAATAGAAAAATTTTCCTTCATGTCTGGTCGTCTTTAAGTTTGCGCTTATAATAAAGGCGGGTTTTTAGGGGTTGAAACCCTGTTGTTGGGAAGGCGACATCTCTGAGTTTTAAGGAAGTGGTGCTATCCATTGTTCTGTTGACCTTGAAGAATCCTTTTTCCACTATCTTCAAGAAAGCTTCAACTTCAACAGAAGGGGCTATTTTATGATCTTCCTTTGAACTCTGAAAACTGTCACCCCAAAAGAATCCGGTCGTTTTGGTAGAAACTTTACGTTTCTGTAACTTCTTTGATGAGGAATTTGTTAGGACAGGGTTGGAAAAGGGATGGATGCCCCCTCCAATAAAAATTTTAAGAAGCGAGTTCACAAAGGTTTTGGTTTGTGAAAAATTTTCCTAGGCAGACATTTCCGAGATGAACCCACCCCAGGCGGCTTTTTAGCAAAAGGGAAATTTTGGGGCCATTTTAACGCTTCTTAGAGAGAAAATGGGGTGCGGGGAAAGGGGGCTATGACATCACAAATCACATGGTAGGCCATGGCAGGCTTATAGGTTCATATCTACATTAATGTTTAAATACAATGTTACAACGTCCCCTAATGGAGCAAATCGTAACAAAAAACTACAGTGACGAATACAAGAAACATAAGATCATATATATATATTATATATATATATATATATATATATAATTATATATATAATAAAAAATATATATATTTTAAATATAGCCTAGCGATAGTGGGGGCGTGACACCTAGAATACAGGTTTATCTCAAAGGGGATAAAAATCACCTATTTTCCATCCAAAAATCATCCGGTGATGGCAGTCAATGCCATTCACACGTGGGGTACGAGGCGCGACTCACACCGAGCCAGCACGGCCCCCGCTACCCACTGCAGCGCTGAAAGGGGCGCTGGTTAGACCTTTTCTACAGACTTTGACACTCTTTTTTTTCCCCCTTGGCTGGGAACCGGATATGGTCTGCCTCACTTACTGCACCCCTTTTAGTACTTCGGGTTCACTGCAGCTGCCATTCCCCCAGGCCCCAAATCCCCCCACCTTCGCGGGGGATCGGGAGTTGGGGAACTCCTACAAGGGCTTGTCACCTCTATGTCACCTGTCACTTTAAGGGGTGCAGTTTTTTTTAGATAGTCAGTTATCAGGGTCTCTAACATACATACACACTACAAATTCAATTAAGAGGAATCAGGACTTCTTGGTTAGGTTGTAACCAGGTGCGTAACTAGAGAAGCCTGGGCCCCTTAGCAAACTTTTGGATGGGGCCTCCCTCCCATCTCCCTGACCACAAACATTTATCGGGACCTCTTAATAAGTCCTGCCCGTTACAGATAATACAAGGGGGCAAAATACCTCACCCTACATACACCATCATTCGCTTTTCAAACAAATCCGACTATAGTAAGTTTAAAAGTGAAATTTTACTGTCCCGTTTTAAAACCTTTGGGGACTCCAGGTGACATTTCTTCTGCAACCAAACCAGACCGCCAAAGCTTCCCCCCAGGCACTACTCTTCTTGCAGATTTGGACGCCCCAATTTTCTTTGGGAAACCTTTTTTCCCGCAATTCCCCTTTACTGTCCCCCCTCTCTGTACAAACTTCCCCGGGGGGGGATGAGGGGGACAGGCCATTTAATTAGGGGGTGCCGAGTCTCCTAAGGGATAACCCGTTTTTTAGCCTTTCCCCTTGAATCAAAATTTTCCAGGTAGGTTTGCCCCCTTAGGTAGGGGTTTGGGGGCCTATAAATTAAAGGGGGGTTTTTATAGGGTTTTAGGTAGGTTTTGGTTGGCAGTACAGAAGCGACGGGTAGGGGAGTAGGGGCCCCGTCAGAAGGTAGGCTTTCATTAGGAAAGGGAGATTGGCCCTTTGGGAAGGGAATAGTTAAGGGCCCGTTTTGGTAGGCCCGCCCCTGGGTAGTAAAGGTTTAGGTAGCCCTACAGTTTGCTAAGTAGGGGTGTTGCCTAAAAAGGGCCCCCCGGTTTGCTAGGTAGGGAGTAAGTGGGCCCGGTAGCTAAAGGTTTGGTAGGTTATAGGGATAACAGGAAAAGGTGGGCCCCAAAATAGGTAGAAAAGGCTATAGGTTTTGGGGGTACAACCCCCGGCTAAAAGGGGAGCAAATACCGGGTAAAGGGGGCACTACCGGGGAAATTTGGGGGGACTACCTGGCTCCCTGGGGAAAAAAATACCTGGCCCAATTGGGGGACAACCCCGGCAATTGGGGGCCCTATACCTTTGGGTAATGGGGGCACTTTGGTGTTTAAAAAAGCATCACCCGGCTAGTGGGGAAGCTACCTGGGGTAGAAGGGGGCTGCCCCCCTGGCTAAAGGGGCCAAAAAACCCTAAAGGGGGGGCTACTACCCGGCTAAAAAGGGTTTAAAACCCAAAAGGGAACCCATTAACCAAAATAAAAAGGGACAAATAAGTTGTAACTTTCCTTTCTACTTAATAGGGTACTGAGTTTCCAAAAAATTGGGGGACAGTTTTTGGGGGCCGGGGGGCCCCCCAAAACTCTCCGGATGCTGAAAAAGGCCAATTTCCCAAAAAGTTTTAGGGAAGTGGGTGGGCGCCAAAACCCCCCAATTTACTTTCTTCCAGAGCCCTTTACAACAGGTTTTTGGTTTTGGGGGGGTGGGGTTTGGCTTTTTTGAAGGGGCGTTTGGGTCACCCAAAAAAATGCACTGACCAGCAAAAATTTTCTGGGGCGGCTCCCCTTAAAAACCCCTTTAAATCTTTCCGGTTTTCCCCCCCTTTCAAAAGTTGGGGTGTATGCTTTTTGGTAAGCTTAAAGGGGGCCCCCCTATGAAAAGGCAGGGTTAAGGGAGACAATAGGGGCCCAATTTTAGGCAGGCCCGGGGTTTAAAATAAGGGGGTATATGGGCCCCATACAGGTAGGCAGGGTTTTGGCAGGCTTTTAGGGGCCCCGGGGTAGGTAGGCCCGTGGTTTTTCAGGTTTAGGGGAAAATAGGTTTGGTATTCCGGGTTTATGCAGGCAAAAGGGCCCATATAGGCAGGGGAGACAAGGGTTTATGCCGGGTATAAAAAAGGCCCCCATTAATGTTTAAAAAAAAAAAAACCCAAAAAACTTACCTCAGGGGATATGGGCATCAACGTGCCCCCCACAAAACGCTGTGGGGGGGAACTGGATTAAAAAAAAAAAAAAAAAAAAGGCTTTTAAAAAAAGGGCCCAAGGCCCCAAAAGGGGTCAAAAACAAGGCCCACGGGCCCCAAAACCCGCCCCGGCCTTGTGTTTTCCACCCCGATCTCCCGACTCCCCAACGGCTGTTTTAACCCACCGCACAGAGTCCCTTTTGGTTTCAGGGGGGGAAAGGGAGGAGGGATAGTTTCCCTTTCCCCCCTTTTCCCCTTGGGATTTACAAAAGCCCGGTTTTAGCGCTGTACATCCAAAAAATTTCAGGGGGGGTTTAAAGCCCGCTTTAAAATCCTGCCCCCTTTGGCCTGGGTCTTTTCGGAGCAGCCTAAACCCCCGAGGGGGATCTCTGGGAGCTGCGTGAGGGGGGGTAAGCAACGTGACAACACGCTCTTACACCCAAAAAACCCCTCACGAAGGAAACCACCCACCCCGCCCGCACGGACAAAACCCCCAGGTAAGTTCTTTTTTTAAATTTTATAATCATTAAGGGGGGCTTGCCTGGCTACTGGGGACTATGGGGGATCTGCTTGGGTTTCGGGGGAAATGGGGCATTTTGCCCGGCTTGGGGCATCTGTCTGGGGACTGGGGGCTATGGGGGAAACTGCCTGGTACTGGGGGGATCTGCCTGGCTAATGGGGACATGGGGGAAACTGCCCGGCTATTGGGGGACTATGGGATTTTTCCTGGCTCCCGGGGACTATGGGGCAAACTGCCCGGCTAAATGGGCCAAATTTTGCCTGGGGTTTCTGGGGGCTATGGGGAAACTGCCCGGGTACTGGGCTCTGCCCGGCTTTTCTGGGGGGCTATTTTGGGCAATTCCCCCCCTGGGTGAAGGGGGGAATGTGGGGCTTTCCCCCCTTTTTTTTATGGGCATACTACCTGGCTGCAGAGGGCATATTACTATCTGGCTACAGGGGGCAAAAATACCTATCTATCTACATGGGCAGATATACTGTCATCTACATGGGGCTTTATAGCCACTTATCTACCTACAAGTAGTTCTAAAATTATGTCGGCCCTTTAATGCCCTTTAAGGTACGCCGTGAGGCTGATGTGGCCCCCGGTGAAAACGAGTTTGACACCCCTGGCCTAAGGCTTTAGGCTTACCAGGTAGATTAGCAGAGGAGAGCAATGCAGGTGCTCTCCTCTGCTATAACCCAGCAGTCCAACTGCTACCTCTGAACGCTTGGGACAGAGGGCCCAGGCGTTTTACTAAGCAAATCTTCTCAACTATGTGCAATTTTCCTTATCCTTAATTCATGCTTATGATATACTTTTGGAGCGGGAAAGTTTTTTAGTCTCAGATTGGCCAGAAAACTTCTATATACTGCAAGAGAAAATAAATAAAAAGGGGAAAAATGAATAAATTGTGTAATGGAGAACACGGTTATATGCAATGGCATCCAGTAAAAACCATTTTAATTGTATATGATTTTCAGAGTATGATAGTGTTTAACGGAGGCACACATTTAGCACACGTGTTCTGGCCTGTATATTAACCTGAGGACAGAAACGTGATGAGAATGTAACCTTAGTCTTGCTGCTTCTGAGCAGACAACGGCAGGAAAATATCTGAGGAGGATTCCTTTGCATTATAAAATCATAGTAAATTAGTTAGGCTAAATTATGCAGAAAAAGCCATTTATGACACTCTCCGGTAATCACCCCTTTCTGCCTCTATGGCTCATCATGTACTCCTCATGGATCTTTATAGAAAAAAGTTGATATTTTTTTGTTCCTGGGGAAATAGGGCGTGTAACAAATCCATTAGACTAAATAATTCAGGACGGGAGCAGGAAGGTGAGGGGAGGAGGTGATGGGAGACGGCACCTTCTCCGTACTGCCTGACACACAGAGCTAGCCGCAATGGAAATGAGCAGAGACGCAACATATTGACAACTCCAATTACAGACACAATCAGTCACTGCTGCTCCTCTACTTTACATGTCAAATCCCAGTCACCAGCGTCCTGTGGTGACTCTTATATAACATCAGCCCATTATTTTACAATTTTCCATTTACCCTGAGCAGTGAAGTAGCTTTTCTGGAAACTTGTCAATCTTGGGGAACTACAGGACTCAGAAGTCCACTGAAAGATCTAAAGAGGCTTTAGAGAAGAAGGATACCTTGAATCCACCGGGTCCAAATACAAGAACCCCCCATATCTATCAAATAGAGCTCCCCAGAACTATCACAAATCATTGGTCTCCTCATATGGGAAAGAGAGACCTGTTTAGCCCCCTCAGACTCTGCTGTCAGGGGTGAGGGCAACCTCTAAGTATCCTATAGTGAGTGCTCTGCCTAAAGGAATGTCAACCCTTATGTAAAACATTAAAATAAGTACTAGGTACAGCAAGCAGTATAGAGAACCGAGTCCAATTTTCTCCACAGTCACATATCATCCGTTGCGTTCTTCCATTTTTTGCAGTACAGCAGGCGATACAGAAGAACATCTCTGTCTCATGTTAGTGGAACACATATCAATCTCGCCAGTCAAGAGCCGCTCCATGCCCTGCTTTCTCTGAGATCATCATACGAGATGCCTTCAATGTTCAGTGCAAAACATAATATGAAAACATAGTGCAATAAACAGTAAACCAACTGCAAGAAAATCTGAAAGTCTTTATTTTATACAATGAAACATTGGACTTTGGATAAACAAAATCATTTTAGATCCAATCAAACAACTTTCTAAACAGTATTCAATTACAATTTCCCAACATATTGCTTCTGAGGAGTCTGTGTAAGTCCTTCACTTTGCTGTCTGTTCTGCTGCTCCTAGCATTGATCTGATATCATACTATTCATTGTCAGCTCTCTTTGCTTCCCCTCCTTCTCTTAAAGGGGTTTTGCCACTATCTAATGTTGATGTGGGATCCTCCAAAATGGGTATTTAATCACTTTTCTAAATATATGTCATCAAAAAAGTGAAGCCTCTGAGAGCTACAGCCTTCCTTACATGCACTTGGTTTCCTGATCATTTAAATTGGACAAGACCAGGAGCTGAAAGGAGCTGATCTGGCCACACTTGCATGGTTTGCACTTCTTATCTGATGGCAGCTTTGAAGGGGCTGGGGAGAAAGATCCTGTGTCTTTTGTTTAGAGAATCCACTGGTTGTAATGTAATTATCTGAGTAAACATGTAGAAGCTCCCTGCTCTCTGCTCAGCCCCCCTCCTTCTCCCCCTGCAGCCCTTCCTGAAGGAATGAAAGAAGGCTGCCTGCTAAGCTTATCTTCTCTCCTGAGCAAATAAGAGGTAGAAATAAAACACATATAGCTTGTGCACAATACAGTTCTCCTCTGTGGATTAGCAAAACAATGTTTGCTGAACTACAGAGACTGAGTATCAGGAACGTGCATGGGAGGTGGATGACATCACAGAGGAGGTTCTTGTTTTTTTAAACACAGAAACACAATGCCCCTTTTTTTCAGGCCCCCAAGAGGGGGGTAAGCCGGTTTGGTAATAACCACTTTTTGGCAAAAACCCCTTTTAAAGTAGGGTACGAGATACCTAAACTGATGTTAACTGATTTTTAGCAATTTGGACCATAACAAGGTCTATATTAATATAATGTTGTGCTAATTTGCAGTTAAAAACTACTGAAGAATATAGATATACATAATAAAAATATTATTACACATCTATAAAATTGGGAGGTATGAATCTGTCACCATTATGGTTTTATACACAAGGTGCAACATTTATGAACGTTGGGGCTGCAGACCATTTAAAAACACTTAAGGGAGAAAAAAAGCGCCAAATGTATAACCTTTTTTGGAGGTAAAATACAGGCTTTTAGTGTGCCAAAATGACAGGTCGGCTCGGACCACCTTTAAATTTGGTTTTTTTGTTCTAACTTTTTTTCCCCCAATTTACCAAAAGTCAAAATGTGTCTACTTCTAACAAATTTTAAGATAGAAATCTGGGGGCATGAAAAAACAGGGCGCGCCAATTTGCGGCCCCCGGCACTTTGAAGTGCCTGAATCGGGGGGCGTCGGGGCAGTCCCCCACTACAACTGTACAAACCCCTAGATAAACCCATATATCACAGAACTCAGCTCTTCTCCTCTATTTTAAAACTTTTTTAAACACAAACCAGCCTCTCCCATCATAAACCCATAACCAGCCCCCAGCTCCTCTAAATAACCCTATAAACACAGACTCACTTCTTCCCCTATCATATAACCCTATATACACAGAGCTCAGCTTTTCTCCCTTATCAATAACCCTATATCCAAAGCTGCTTTTCTCCTCTCAAAACCATAAAGTCACAGACCCCAGCTTCTCCCCTATCATATAACCATATTCACAGACCAGCTTTCTCCTCTATAAAAAACCCAAAAACACAGACTCAGCTTCTTTCCCATCATATAACCCCAATATCACAGAGCTCAGCTCTCTCCCTACAATAACCCTAATTCACAGAACTCAGCTTCTCCCCTCTATAAAATAACCTATAAACACAGACTCAGCCCTCTCCTTAAAACATATAACCCAATACACAGGGCTCAGTTCCCTTTTCCCTATCAATAACCCTATAATCAAGAGATTTACTTCCTCCCTCTATCAAAAACCATATATCACAGGTCCCGTCCCCTCCGCAAAAAAATAATCCTATAAACACAGAGCTCACTTTAAGGACAAAACCATTCAGTCTGGAATGCTACATGACTGAATCTTCCAGGATAAACCTCAGACTTCGACTATAGCTCCTCTCTAGTGCCAACAGAGCTAGCTAATTTTGCAGCCCTACGGGCCGAGCTATGGGGCCCCGGACTTTTACTCATCCAATATCCCCCAGCGTCCTCCAGGCTGACATTATCTCCATAGCCAGAGTGACCTCCCTCAGAGCTATACCATGTGTGACCCGGTGGTAAGCTTGACTGTTATTATCAAGTGTTAGTTACCTATCCCTGGCAATTAGAGGACGTCAGAGGTACCAGCACACAGCAATGCAAATTGTTTCCCCAGGAGGGAGGGAAATCCCGGGGGAGTCTAGTGTGTGTCATCCCTGGGAGGCAGCTGGATTTAGACAGAAACACTACAGAAAAGACAGAGTCCCCGTGAGTCTGCAGATTCACATGAGAAGTGAAAAGAGAGCCCCGAGACCCCAAACAGGAGTTCAGGGTATGACTTTTGAAAAACCAACGGAGTTT